>JAUNZO010002007.1:0-177803 GCA_031894775.1 Chloris gayana | reverse complement strand
ACTACCCGCACCGGGGTACTCGGAAACCATCCTTCGAGTACTCCGGTAGCGGAAATCGGCCTGCACCGGGCTACCGGGTGCGGGACGCTATCTCCCGGATGGCCTCAGGAAACGCCTAATCTGGTGCTGTCCCGGACGTCCGGGACGGGCCGACGTGGTGCGGGGCCCGCACTCGAGCGCGCCATCGCAACGACCCGACATCGGAGAGAAGGGGAGGGAGAGCCATCGAAGCGCCGCCGGAGAGCCTCCGCGCTGGTGCTGGAGAGAGGAAGGGAGGGCGGAGCTCGAGCCATCGCGCCGCCATGGCCACGGATCCGCGGCCCGACGCGCGCCCATGGAGAGAGGAGGGAGGCGGAGGAGCCCGGCCCGCACCAGATCCGGTGCGGCTCGGGCGCGGCCGGCGGCGGATGAGGCGAGCCCGCGGCGGCGGCGCGCGAGGGGAAGGACGCCGCCGCCGGCCGAGAGGCGGGCCCGGCACGGATCCGCCCCTAGACGTGGCGCGCGGAGTAGGAGGAGGCGGCGGGCGCGGGAGAAGCCACCGGCGGCAGCCCGCGGAGGAGGAGAAGCCGGCGGCGGCCCGCGGAGGAGGAGAAGTCGGCGGGCGCGCGGGAGAAGCCGGAGGCGGTGGCCCGCGGAGTAGGAGGAGGCGGCAGCCCGCGGGGAAGACGAGCCCGTCGGCTGCTCACGGGAGGCGACGTCGCGCGGGGAAGGCGGAGGCGGCGAGGCAAGCCCGGATCTGCGCGGGGGAAGGCGGTGGCGGCGGCGGCGCGCGTGGTGGGGAGGGAGGACGGCGGCGGCGGGGCGGGATGGTGGGGAGGGAGGACAGCGGCGAAGGCGGAGAGGAAGAGGGGAGGGAGAGAAATGAAGAAGAAAAGGAAAGAAGTGAGAAAAGAAAAGGAAAAACAAGAGGAGGAGAGAAAGGAGGTGGTAGTTGAAGAAAGATGAATAAAATATTAGTTAGTTGATATAGAGTATGGGTATAAAGTATGAACGGGTGTAGTAAAACTGGATACGAGAGGAGAGAATATTGATGATTAGGACATAATATTCCTTTTGGAGGGTGAGAATAGAGTATGACGAGTGCGGGTAGTCTTACCGACAAGTAGCATATATCATTAATGGTACTCACCCATCCAGAGAAATGCATGCATGCATGACCAGTCTAAAGCTTGAAGACAATAGGAATAGACATGTTACTGTATTGGATTCTCGAGGTAAGCTTTCTCAATTTGCAGAAAATACTGATCACACATCCACATGCACAAGCTAGGAAGGCCGAAATAATGCTTCCATCAAAGAAGAAATTCATTATTTTGATAACAAGTTGGTATTTTCCCAGTGCGTATTTTACGTTGCGTGTCTCCTAGAGTCACCATGACTAATATTTCCCTGCATTTCCTATTTATATGGTACAGACCAACCGAACTTTAAATTCTAGAAAACACGGTCAACGCTCATGTGTAGTACACCTCTGGTCTGCCGTTACATCAGCTGCACATGCATTACATTACATGGCAATTTGAACTTGGTAAACTTTGTTATCCTCTTTCGTTGCTGTTACCGCGTCACGCCAACTATGCCAATTTGTCATTTATATAGTAAAAAAAAACTATGGCAAATTGTCTAGCAACACATGTGCATCCTAAAACAATTGAAAGAAATCAAGTGTGCTTGAACCTATTGACTTTTTTTTTGTTAAGACTATGGAACCTATTGACTTGGGATGTACCTATAGAGGTTCTTGCCATTTCTTACTCACTAGTACTATCACGTCTCGTGCCTGGAGAATTGTTTTCTGGAAGTGGTTCGGATCATTTATTCGGATGAGCACACAAGGGCAAAGACTTTCCTTCCTGGTAGTCGGCTAACGGCTCCCATCCATGCATCCCAGGAAAAAATATTATCTGATCCGGCTGTGATCATCATTATATATAATCGTCCGGATAGCTGTCTGGGATTATGTATTATGAGGAAACGGGAATCAAGGCGGGCCGGCCCAAGAATAGCAGGCCCAACTCAAATGTGAGTGGCCCAGAGTGTGTGTGATGGTCGTAATATAAGGAGTGGACTCGGGAGAGAGAACACAACAATTACTGTAACCAAATCTTGTTACTTGCTAGTCATTTCTCTGTTCTTCCCGTCCTCCTCCAAGTTTTCTTCTCTTCTGCCTATCTGCCTGCTCCGATTTCTTCCGATTTTCCTGATCCTTGCTGTTCGAGCCAACAGCGCCCAGTCCATTACAAGCAAATTACTGTGTGCATCCATGGCATTTTGCGCAGTATTAGCAGCACTAATAGCGTGGCTCGGCGTTGCGCATGGGGCGCCACAGCTCCTTGCCACTTCCGGACGGGTGGATCGGTGCCGCCGCCTAGAGGGGAGTGCCAAAGGAAATGCGGCGAGCTAGATATCCCTTACCCGTTCGGCAACGGGCCAGACCACTGCATGCTGCCGGGCTTCGAAATCGAGTGCCGCCATACCAGTGAAGACGGCGTGTCCAAGGCGTTCCTGGGAATAAATTCCACCGTCGAGGTCATCGACATCTCCCTCTCGAGTGGTCAGGTGCGGGTGCTCAACAAGTTCTCTTTTTACTGCTACGGCGATGAGGAGATGGAGCCCGACGAGTGGTCTTTGGACATCAGGGGATCGCCGTTCACGTTCTCCGACACTGCCAACAAGTTCACGGTGGTGGGGTGCCACACGCTGGCGTACATCGGCGATAGCAAGGACGACACAGCCACGTACACGACCGGGTGCGTCGCCATGTGCCAGCTCCCGCTTGAAAACATGACCGCCCTTGCCCTTGCGATTGCCAACAGTACCTGCTCCGGGATAGGCTGCTGCCAGACGGCCATCCCGTCGGGCTTGCAGTACTACCAAGTGTGGTTCGACCGGCGCTTGCACGTGTCCATGAGTCAATTAAGCGAGAGCTCCTGTAGCTTCGCGGTGCTCACAGAGTCGTCCAGCTTGAACTCCTCCATCACAAACTACTTGACCCCGTCAGAGTCGTTGTATGTTGATAAAAGACTGGTGCCGGTGGTGCTTGACTGGGCCATCGGACGCGATGACTGTACCGTTGCGCCGAAAAAGCCTGGATACGCGTGCAAGAGCAGCAATAGCCGATGCAACGACACCGGCACCGGCGGAAGAGGCTACATCTGCCACTGCGAAAAAGGATTCCAGGGTAACCCTTATCTTCCCGATGGCTGCCAAGGTGAATCTACCACCCACTATTCCCTATCTATATATAGCCTCTGTCGTCATTTTTTTTGGAATAATTGCATAACTGACCCTCTTTTAAAAGCTAATTGCATGTTTGGTCTCGTTTTTTACATTTTGCATATTTGACCCCTTTTTTTAAACCGAAGCACATTCTTGACCCTGTTCTGTTAGAAGTCATTAACGGTGTGAAGTCCATGGTAAAAAGACCTTGATACCCTTGTGTAATTGACCCTAAAAATTATGATCTTTTGCATGAATACCTTATTTTTAGAAACAAAATTGTGACAAGCAATTTAGATGAAGTTTCAAAATTTTAGCAGCAATTTAAATTCAGATTTAAATTTTTGAAACTAACTGAACCAGGAAGGAATTTGGAGAACGAGACAAAGGGAAGAAAGAAAGAGAGGGTGTTTTGATCTTTTCCCTTGTCACTTTATTTTTTTATTCTTTTTTTAATTCTCAAATCCTGGTTTGGTTGACGGGTTTACCAAATGGGGTCAAACGGAGGCTTCATATTTAAAAAATAGGGTCAAATATGCAAAACGTGAAAAACAGGGTCAAACATGCAATTGGCTTCTAAAAGAGGGTCAGTTATGCAATTGCTAGGCATCCGCCCATCCCGATCACAATGTAGATTTACTTTACTGGTTCTCTACACGTGTTTATCACTTTTACATAAACTGCCTTTACGTATATTTATATAAAAGGAAACAAATACCCGCTTACATATTAGGGGGGGGTGGGTTTCATATACCCACCTGTAAATGATTTTGTTTCAGTCAAACACCAACAAGTCACACTTAATTTTCAGATACACCCTTAACAACTTTGACCAACTATTTTGGTTGTTATTTGGCTGTCAATATGGATTCATGTGTTTCACCTTAGTGTAATTATCATCCAGACAAATATGTCATCACCAAATTTCTCGTAATAATCACCGATAATACACAAGTCTAGCCAGGATCCTATGAATTGTTATGAGCAACGTAGAGGGAAACAAAATGAAGAGATGTAATACACATGTTTCTGTACTTTAATTTATGATTTGACAACATATTTACAACTAGTCCGACATGTTTAATATTCAAATAAAAGATTCAATATTTATATTATCCATAATTAATAGAAAAGCTAGGGTGAGTACATGCCCCTATGTTCACTAAAGTATTTCTAAGAGCCATATTCATCGGTCCTTGCTAAGAGCCATATTCATCGGTCAAGATTGTTAGGTGGGTATTTGAAAACTAAGTGTAACTTGTAGGTGTTTGACTGAAACACAACACTTGCTTGTGAGTATATGGAAACCCGCCAAAGATGTAAGTGGGTATTTGCAATTTTCCCATTTATGAACCCTCCTATTTGTATCCTCATTAGTTTCTAAGAAACTGATTTTTAGAGCTAGTTTCTAAATAAAAAAACCGAACTAGAACTGATTTATAGAAACTATAAACTAGTGTATTTTATTAGTTAATGACTTGTCTGCCCATAATTTATTTTTGAATTCGAAGATGCATGCGCACGCTAGTAGCTGTTTGCCGGAACACCATAAACTAGCTAGTTTGCTGCCGTGACAAGTTGACTAAAAAAGTACTACGCTACTACTGGTGTTGTTTGAAAAAAAAATCGCGTGTAAGGAAAAGTACAACGCTGCTACTGCTACTCACGTAAAACAAAAGAAGACGAGACACAGCTGTACACACGCACAAATGGACCAAAAAAAAAAGAGGCGATGGCAAAATAGTTTGTAATTTTCCATTTTCTGAGGATGGTAATGGGTCTTGAGATTAGCTAGGCTGAATCAAATTATAAGTTTCTTAGAAACCTATAATCCAGCTTTTAGAAACTGGATAAATAATTGGTATGTTTGGAGGCCCTCCAGTTTCTAAAAGTCATTTTCTTAAAAACTGAAAGATCCAAATAGGACCTTAATTATATCTGAATTACTTGTGTTTTCAATTCATAAATTTTCCTCCACTACACACCGCTTTAGATACAGGAGATAAGACGGTAGACGGGAGGTTTTGTGACTTGTGTCCACGCGAAGCCATGGTCCACTGTTTCTTATATCTTGGTTGTAGAGCTAAATATATAGGTTTTGCCATCATCATCTCTTCTTTTACAAGTCTGTAATAAGTTATAGGCGGTCACCAATTTGCTTCCTTGCTCAAGCTCCGCCGCTGATAGGATATGCATAGGTTTCTTAATCATTTTGGAATTAAATATACTGTAAAGAGTGAATTGTACAAAATTACAACTATTTAAATTATAATTGCTTAAAACTATAAATTTAAACAAGATGCGCAAAACTATAACTGTTTTGATCCTTAGTTACAGAAAAGTTATAGTTTTGTGCAACTTTTGAAATAAGTTGCATAAAATAGTTGTAGTTTTGTACAACTAAAGGTCAAAATAGTTGTAGTTTTATGCAACTAAGATACAAATAGTCGTAGTTTTGTGCAATTGACTCTATTATAAAAAACTGCTTAGAGCACATGGTCCCAACAATCGCTAGTGGTGTAAGTGGATTTCCCCTAGAAATTTGGTAGGTAACCCGTGAAAATCTGTTAAATGAAATTTGTACTAAACGTGACTTTGCGGATAAGCCAAGTTGCATCCCTACTCTAGGAACATCTTGTGATCCAGCCAAATAAATGAACTCATCCACCACGAAGAGTATAGAAATGAAGAAAAAAAAGGTGAAAAGCTCATGTTGGACACATCCTATTCCTGGCCCAGCTCTAGATGCGGCACTAACGGTCACACCCAACATATATCTAAAATGCATGTGTTCTCATGCAAATAAATGGTGCCATCTGCCATATCATTCAAGCACATTTTCAACCGTAGGATCACTCCATTAAGGAATATAGAACATCGGATCTGCACATGAACATCATAAATTTACCCCCCCCCCTCCCCTTCAAAAATAATAATATAATAACTTTTTACTCTCTCCCACTGGTCCTTAAATTTACATCTAGTGAACTACAATTTAGTTCATGATCCTTCCACCACAGTCCACTATAATCTTTTGTTTAGGTCCTTTGAGAATCATAATATGATCCTAGCCCTTCTACCACCATTCCATTGCAATAATTTTTTTAGGTCCTTTAAGTGTCTTTTGTAGTCTATATCCCTCACGAATGACATAATATATGTTTCTTAATCCTTCCACCATTAATCAGCTATGCATCTAAATTGAAATTCTCTGGCTCACTAGGAAAAAAACATTTCATGGTTTTTTAATACAAATATTTCACACGTGTGTGTAAGAAGATGTAGGCATCAAGCAAGTATAAAATGCAGTTTGATTTATATTACTAGATACTATTGCAGATGCGGGCAAATCAGAGTAATATTTTGAAATAATACACTGGGTCAAAATTCCAAGAGACATTTAAAAAAGGAAAAAGGAAATTCTAAGTGAACTCACAGATAATTTTGCTATATTCCGGCCCTATATCACCCAATGATATTATTCTATTGATGTTTAGTACAACACTCTTTTATACTATACAAGTAAATGTAATACAATAATTGTACAATATGAGTATAATTATAGTCTTTCTAAAACATTCAAAATAAAGTCTGCATTATGAGGTACAATAGAAATAACAGGGTAAGCGGCAACATGGCACAATAATTCTTGTGTTAATATATAGGATGAAGCACTGAAATTATAGGCCACCAAGCAAAATGTATTTACATAGATGTGATCAAAGGGGAAATATTCTATGCAAAAGGGTAAATCCCTGCAATGGTGCAAAAAACCATCTCAGTCCGTGGGATTTCCATCCAACGTGTTATCTGCTTCCCACTGTTCAACAAATCTGTTTCACATAACCCTCTTACAAAGATTTACATCTCGCGAAACAAACTGTCTCGTCTTCTCCAACCATCATCTCCCTGGCCGATTGAAGAGCCATCGTTCCCCAATCTTATCTGATGTGTTAGTTAGGGATTGAAGCGCCATCACCTGGTCTGCTATTCCGAATGCGAGAACGGATCCCGTTTGCTGGAACTGACGCATTCATGTGCTGCTGGTGATCGGTATATCCTGGTGTGCCTGCGGCTTGCACACAATGCCAGCATGAAACTGAAACATGGAAAGAAATGCGATTCAGCGATTGCAGCGAGGCACACCGTTTTAATTTCGAGCCTTTTCAGCTCTGCCTTCCAAGAACAACATTTGACAAGTGGATTCTTCAATGTTTGTTCTTCTATCAAAATTTCATTGCCGGAGTTCAAAAGTATCTAATGATTATGTACCTTCAGTTGAATAATCTCAGAAATTATACAGCGTTTGTTTTGATAAATCCAATAATTGGTGACGATCGTGTTTAATTTTCAAATCAGTTAATACTGAAAAGTGGGTTGTCTTACAATAATCGAAGTGATGGCAATCTAGTAATCAAAGTAATGTGTCCTCTGAAAATTGCTACCACTATCTTTCAAGACAACAATTATCAAGAAACATCCTTAGAGTCAAGCAACAACAAGCGGTGTTGCATGGGGATGACATGGATGGTGCGGGACCTGCAAGACTAAATGGTGTTGCCACGCCTCCGTGGCTGTAGATGGCCTGGATGCGGGAGAGGAGTTTCATGGCATTCGAGGCTAAATCCCAATGGTCATGGCCACCGCTGTTGAGCCCTGGAATTGGGTCACGCACTGACATCGAAGGAAGACCTCAGATGGCCGGCGGCGGGGCTAGCGGTTGGAGTTGGAGAAGACAACACGGTTCGATTGTCGATATGTAAATCTTTGTAGGGGGATTTTACAAAATACGTTTGCTGAACGGTGGGAGGTAGTCAAGCTGTTCGATGGGAATCCCACAGACGGACATCGTTTTTGCACCATTGCACAGATTTACCCTTTTGCACAGAATATTTCCCCGTGATCAAATATATGTTAGACCTCTGATCAAGCACGTCTATTTAATTCCTAAACATGATGTTTTATTTCCCTGAAAAAAATGATGTTTTGTTGTAGATATTGATGAGTGCAAATCTGATGATCGTGCTAAGTACCCTTGCTTCGGAGACTGCAACAATATCGACGGCACTTACAATTGTTCTTGTCCTGTGGGCACCCAAGGAAACCCATGGGTTGCAGAATGCCAGAAAGACCCGTTTCCTCTAGGAGCACGGGTTGCTGTTGGTACGTGCATGTTCTTAACTAAGTTGTTTGTTGGTGCAATTTCATTTGATTTAAAAACTTGCAACCCCACATGAAAGGAAATGCTCTTTTTAAGTGTTTATGAGCTTTCTTTCTTTTTAAATTTTTCTAAAGAATTAGCTTACACGATTGGGAAATTACATTGAAATGACTTTTCTACATCAACAAACTTTTTTCTTCTAATGTTTTAATTATAAAAAAACATCTCTTTGGCTTTATGGATTGTGTAATGATTTTAATTTTCTCACTGCTAGCGATAAATGTGGGCTTAATCGTTTATGAGTAACATAATAAGCCACTATTGTTTTTCCTTCTAAAACAAAGAGGGCATCAATATAAATCGTGATTTACACGAATGTTCATGATTCTTTCTTTCTACCCACCGCGATGGTCATCTTCTTATAATTCTATCGAAACCGATGTTGGCGCAATGCTTTTCCTGCTACAATAAGCAAAGTGTAACACCTCATAGAGAGATTGTTCACTACACTACCCACGTTGTTGTTCAAGGTTCTGGCACTGATTTTCTGAAGTCAAATATACATTGTTTCCAAATCTCTTCAGGAATTTCCGCCGGTCTTGTGGTTGTCTTGGTGGCAGTTCTTGCAACCGAAGTATTCCTGAAAAGGAGGAGCAACAAAAGACAAGGTTACTTTGAGAAGCATGGTGGCCAGATGCTTTCAAGAATTCTGAAAACAGAGGGTATCCACTTCACCTTCTTCGACAGAGGAGACATCGTGAAGGCCACACGTAGCTTCCGTAACGCCAACATCATCGGGGAAGGAGCGCATGGGGCCGTCTACAAGGGGATCCTCAGCATCGGCGACGCCACCGCAACTGTCGCTGTGAAACGATGCAAGCAGATCGATGAGGGCAGGAAGGAGGAGTTCGTACAGGAGCTGGTCATCCTCTGCCGCGTCAATCATCCAAACATCGTCAAGCTTCTCGGGTGCTGCCTGCATTTTGAAGCACCCATGCTGGTGTACGAGTTCGTGCCGAATCAGACCCTGGACCAGCTGCTTCACGGGAAACCAAGGCAGCGCGTGGCGCTGCCTACCCGGCTGAGGATCGCCGCAGAGGCCGCAGAGGCGCTCGCGCACTTACACTCGCCGCCGCATCCCACACTTCACGGCGACGTGAAGCCAGAAAACATCCTCCTCGGGGAGGGATGGGTGGCCAAGGTCTCCGACTTCGGCTGCTCGACCCTGGATGACAATGTCCAGGTCGTGCCCAAGGGCACGCTGGCTTACCTGGACCCAGAGTTTCTGCAAGATTTCCAGATCACTGACAAGACTGATGTCTACAGCTTAGGTCTGGTGCTAATGGAGCTATTGACCGGCAAGAAGTCATCAGCCAAACAACAGCAGAACCTGAGGATAGTATTTCAGGAGGCCATGGTGAATGACACCCTCGATCTGCTCCTGGACGCCGACATAATTGAGGAAGGCGCCATGGGGGTGATCCAGCAAGCTGCGGAGTTAGCCAGCAGATGCACTGCTGTTCCGGGGAAAACAAGGCCGGCTATGGGACTGGTCGCGAAAGAGCTCCGGCACCTGTCAAACAATATGCCGGAATGCCATCAGGCGCTGCAGGCTCTCGAGGTCTTAAATGTTGTTGATGACAGGATTTTATAGGGTTGGAACCATACCTGCACTAACCACACAACTCTGCAGGTGATCAGAAACGGTGAGAGAGTTCACTAGAGCCTACTTTAATTCTGCTTTTATATGTCGCACATTCGCATACTTTTTATGTATTTTCTGATTTGTACGTTGCTAGACTAGCACAATGCTAAAGTTTGTAATAAGAGCCACGCACGGGCCCCAATAAGTATCCTATATATGTCGCCGATCCATATCGCTGTAGCTCGTGTCTCTTAAAATAATTGTCCGTGCAAAATTGGCACTATCTTATGGATATTCTTCAGCAATTACTTCCTTCATTTGCTTTATTGTCTGTGAATCCTGCACAGCATGTCACCTCTACACAATTGCTGTATGTTCAGATATTATGTTCGTTTCCGCATTGACACTGCAATTGTAGCGAAACCCAGGATGTTTTTGTGATGGCTTTTCTGTCTTTGCTTGTGTTGTGCTCTGTTCAGCGACATGCTAGCTGAGACAATGGCTGGAGGTGTCGTCGATGCGGGAATAATGTTTTCTTGGCGTACCCGCAACTGCGGCCCCGGTCCCCTGCCGTTGGATTTGATTGCGAATGACGGCGAGCTGACGTCGGTCTTCTCCATCCAACACCGTGATCCACTAGCGCCGCCGGCTGCCGCTACCTGCAATCAGCCCCTTCAGATCTCCCTCCTCTTTGTGTAAATACATTGCTGCTGGTGCTGCTCCGACCCCTCCCGTCGGCCGCCGCCGCCCGCTGCTTCGTAACGCCGTTCGTCTCCTCGGACACGTGTTGGCTCTGCGCAGGGGCCGCAGCGAGAGGGCGCGCTCAGAAAAACCGTGTTGGCCGTCGATGAGGCGGTGAAACAGAACGCTGGCATTGGTCTTGCTACTCTCATCCTTCGTTCCCAACGGCCGCTCAACCCGACTTCTTGCGAGATGAACCCGGCGCTGCAGTGACCAACCTGAACGCGACGTGGTGAATTAAGCCCTGGCGTGCTGGATAACCAGTACTAAAAGAGCACGCTCAACGTCAGCGCGCTGTTCACATAGATGGCAGTGCTCCTGACATTCCCCAAGGTTTTAGAAAGGCTTTATAAATTTTTTCGAAAGACGACGTTCCCGAAGTTGTTCGAGGTGTTCCATGATGAACACGCTCCTGACGATCCCCGGGGCTGTTGGATATGAAGTTCGCCACCAGGGCGAAGCAGCGCCTACAGGGGAACGAATTGGCTGGCATGAGGACGAGCGCGCCGCAGGAGAAGACGTGTCTCGCACTCGCAGCCAGCACATGTACCCGGTCTACGTAGAACCGTACCGTTGCCAAGCATTTACCCAATCACACGTCGGAAACCTCTCATAACCAAGTGATGTGGTCAACAAACCAAAGGACGGTGATCCATAGAGTAATCCATTGTTCCAAACAAAAAGAAAGAAAGAAAAACGGAGGTACTACGTACTAGAATTATTACAGCAAAACTACTAGCGGAGCCTTGCGCGCATCCGTTCAGCTCCGATCCTTTGCGCCACCGTCCTTGTCTCCCATGTCTAAAAAGGTGGGAAGCAGGTTGACAGGGGTGATCCCAAACACCTTCATCCTCGGCTTTTTCTCCTCCTTCTTCATCGGCGCAGGCGGGCATGCTAGGTTGGCCGGGGACTTGGTTACCTCAGGAGTGCGATCGGCTTCTTCCTTTTGGGGGTTGGCGGGGGACTTGGTTACACTATAACAATAACTCATTGTAGCTATGTAGCTCAAAACCCTATAGCCACGGCAAACCAAATTGACCGTGGCTATAGTTGGGTGCGGGCTACTGTGCCCTTGGACCGTGGCTATAGAGGCCACTATAGCCACGGTTGGCTTTGTGAACCGTGGCTATAGTGGCCTGCACCAATAGCCACGGTCCACGTCACCAACCGTGGCTATAGTTTCATCTATAGCCACGGTTGAAGAAGTGGACCGTGGCTATTGTTTTGCACGAGTATAAAAGCCGCGTTCGGACAGAACAGGAGCTCAGTCCAAGTGTGGCGGCTCGAAAATTGAGGAAAAAAATGAAAACCGAGGGGGAAGGTTTTGATCTCGTTTTTTTTGCAGAAATTTATTCTCCGTGGTAAGGGAAACTCATCCCATGTATTATTTGTTGCTATAGTGTTGTAATCATGGAGAATTTTGGATTACCATTTGACCTAGGTTTTGATTTCGATTTGTCAAATTCCTTCATGTTTGTAGGTTTGTTGTTGGTTTGAGTTGTGTATAATAAACTCATATATCATGTGCTTGTGTTGCATATAAAAAAATCATGTCTTACAAGCCTTTTTTATGTCAATCAATTCAAGATCTACTTTATGCTCTCTTGAGAGAGACCCCTAGAGCACAGTTTAATTATTAAAAGATTCGAGTCAATTAATAATAATTTGTATAGTGGGTTTTTATATATGATAGCACATTGTCTTATGCAATATATTAGTTCCCTTATATTTTCTATAAATATATAATATTCATAATGGTAAATAGATTATTTAGTAATTATTTAATAATTATTAATTCTAGCACATTATGTTATGCAATATATTAGTTTCCTTATATTTTCTATAAATACTTAATATTCATACTGGTAATTATTTGATTTAGTAATTATTTTATTATAATTAATATTCGCGTAATGCTTGTTTAGATGGACAAAACATGGATGTACGAAGAGTCAAGATTAAGTGCATATTTCCGAGGTCAAGTCGATGTATTTCTCAAGAGGGTCTGTCGAGCATGCTAAGCGTCTAGGAAGACAAGAAATATATTGTCCATGCGTGGACTGTAAGAATCAAAAATTGTGGACCGATACACTTGTAATCAAATCTCACTTAGTGAGGAGGGGTTTCCTGGAGAATTATACGAGGTGGATAAAGCATGGAGAAGACGAGGCGGTCGAAGTTGAGTTGCAGCCGATTGAAGTTGAAGAAGAACAGGTTTGTCGAAGTTGACGAGACTTTTGATTTTCATGTC
Organism: Chloris gayana; assembly: GCA_031894775.1. NCBI lineage: Eukaryota > Viridiplantae > Streptophyta > Magnoliopsida > Poales > Poaceae > Chloris > Chloris gayana. Next base: position 164,786 of record JAUNZO010002007.1, on the reverse strand, counting down.
GAAGAAGAACAATGTACTGATTTTGATGTTGAGGAATTGTTATGTCATGTTGACCCGCAAGTTTTACTCAATGCGGGGACAACAAGAGGGCTTGATAACTTTGCAACGATAGAGAAGGCATCAAAGGATTTATTATTTGAGGAGTCCAAGGGATGTTCTAAAGAGAATACTGTGTTACGTACAGTTCTCGAACTCATGAAACCGAAGGCCATCCATGGGTGGTCGGATGCCGGTTTCAATGAATTGTTGGATCTTCTTTCGGATACACTGCCAAAGCCAAACTTGTTACCAAAAAACACGTACTATGCTAAGAGACTGATATCTCCAATGTCGCTAGGTGTGCAAAAAATCCACGCATGTCCAAATCATTGTATATTATACCGGGGGAGGAGTTCAAGGACCTCGTGAGATGCCCAAGGTGCAAACGAAGTCGTTACAAGACGAATGAGGAGTATGATGTAGACACAACTAATAAGAGGGGAAAGAATGACAGGAAGAGGAAGAAAAGCAGTATCGTCAATGGTAGCGACGATGATAGTAAGGTTCCAGCCTTGGTCATGTGGTACCTACCGGTGGTCGATCGCATAAGACGGATATTTGCCAACCCAAGAGATGCTGAACCGATGACATGGGATACACGTAAGAGGGACCCTAATAAGCTGAGTCATCCATCGGATGGAACCCGGTGGAAAAACTTCGATCGTAACCACCGTGACGACTTCTCGCACGAGCCAAGAAATATACGGTTTGCATTGAGTACGGATGGAATGAACCCTTTTGGTATGACGAGGAACGTTCGCAGCGTTTGGCCTGTGCTGCTAACAATGTTCAACCTCCCCCATGGTTGTGCCACAAGAGGAAGTACATATTATTGTCCATTCTTATATCCGGACCGAAAGAACCTGGAAACGACATAGATGTCTTCCTGGAACCACTGTTTGAAGACATGCGGAAACTATGGTTGGAAGGTGTGCGTATGTGGGATGAGCACCGAAGAGACTACTTCACGTTGAAAGCGATCATTTTCGTGACCGTAACCGATTCCCCGGCGTTAAGGGCGCTTTCGGGCCACGTGAAAGGAAAGGAGGCATGCTTTGTTTGTGTTGACGATACATCACACGTGTATCTTCCATCATCCAAGAAGACAGTGTACACTCGAAATCGTCGATTCTTACATCGGAGCCACCCGTATCGACGGATGGCCAAACAATTTGATGGTACGATTGAGACCGGCGAAGAACCTCGACGTTGGACCTCTAGGGATGTCTTTGATAAGACAAAAAACATTAAAGCTACATTTGGAAAGGCCGTGAAGGGAGTTGCAAAGTCAAAAGCTGCAACGCCGTATAAGAAGCTTTCTATATTCTACGGATATCTCGAGTGCTGGGAAGAATTGGAAGTGACTCATGCATTTGATTGGATGCACATTGGGAAAGGTGTATTTGACAGCACTACCGGCCTTATACTTGACCTACCCGGTAAGACAAAGGATGGACTGAACGCACGTAGAGACCTTGTAGAGATGAATATTAGGCCGGAGCTCCATCCGCAAGAAAGAGCGAACGGAAAGTACTACCTCCCGCCAGCTTGCTACACCCTAACGCGTGAGGAGAAAATAGCGTTCTTGAAGTGTCTACACGGGATTAAAGCACCGACCGGTTTCTCATCGAATGTCCAAAATCTCGTAGACATGAAAGACTTAAAGATAAGTGGTTACAACACTCATGACTGTCACACACTACTTTCGGTGTTTACGGCTATCGCTATCGGAGCTGTGAAATCTGAATGGTTGAAGTTGACTATCACTCGTCCGTGCTATTTCTGGAACGCGGTCTCAAAGAAGGTGATCAATAAACATGAGTTGGATAACCTACGAACCCACATAAAGGAAACAATGTGCATGCTCGAAATGTGCTTTCCGCCATCCTATTTTGATACTATGGAACACTTCATGCTTCATATTGTTGACCAGATATCTGCTTTGGATCCCGTCTACATGCATCATATGTTCCCCTACGAGAGGTTCATGTATGTTATGAAACGCTATGTACGTACTCGTTGTCATCCGAGAGGGTTCAATGATTGAGGGCTACACCACCGAGGAGATTATTGAGTGTTGTGCAGATTATATTAAAGACGGTCGATCTATTGGTGTACCCGTGTCTCGTCATGAGGGAAGGTTAAGTGGAAAAGGTATACGAGGACGAAAATCATTCACCGACCGCGAATATAAACGAGTTGACAAAGCCCATTTTACTTTACTGCAACAATCACGTATCGTTGCCCCGTATTTCGCAAAACACATTGAGGAGCTTGAACTAAACAATGTTGAGGGCAAAAGCGGTGCATAGTTAGTACATGAGCACAAGAAAACTTTCACATCATGGTTCGAGAGTCAAGACCTTCCACGTGGAGACTCGATGGATGAGAAAATGTTGAGAATCTTAGCTGCCCGACCTTCAAAGACTGTGGTGACTTATCAGGCGTACAACATTAATGGTTTTACTTTTCACACTTCAAAGAAGGACACGAAAAGTAAGTGTCAAAACAGCGGAGTTCGAGTTGAAGCCCTTGATGACGATAACAATTACACCTCATATTATGGGTACATAGAGGAAATTTGGGAGCTGAACTATGGACCAGATTTACAAGTTCCTGTCTTCAAATGCAAATGGGTCAAACACCCGAGGTGGGGTGGAGGTCGATGAATACGGGTTAACCGTCGTCGATCCGAAGAATGTAGGTTATAAAGATGACCCGTGGATACTTGCTAAGGTAGCAGAATAAGTGTTCTATATACTCGATCCAAAGGATGAGAAGAAGCACATTGTTATTTCCGGTAAACAAAGAATACTTGGAGTGGATGGGGTCGACGATCAAGATGCATACAATCAGTATGATGAAGTTCCATTATTCGTGGATCCGAAAAAATTTAAAGTCATTGAAGCAAAACTATCGTATCAAGGAATGCCATACCTACGCACAGATTGCGAAGGAAAAATCGTTCAAGGATAATGTACCTTTATTATTTCATTGCGATGTACCTATGATGTACTCAGATATATATGTTTCAGCAACTGTAATTAATTTAATAATATTTTAGTGAATTTTGAGCAAAATAAATGAATTTAATAACCTTTCCATTTTTCTGTCAAACCTACCGTGGGAGATGCGGAAGCTGCATGAGCGGTACGTAGCGGCAGCGAAAAAGGAGTGGATATGATCACCTGTAAACTTCCGAGGGACGTGTTCAACGATAGCGGTGATTCGGTCCTTGGACTATATTTCAATGATATCCACACTATGTTTCGCCTCGGCGAGATGGACACGACCTTCGTAACATTGTGGTGCATATAAGTGCCTCCATCCATCTTTTTCTTGTCTCATACTTTTTGCAGTACATGTTACACACTCCCTTTTGCTTTTAATGTAGCTTGAATTCAACATTTCAAAAGAAGAGATACGACAGACCCGATTGGAAGGTTGGATATCTCAATCCGAGCTTGATCAATCAAAGTGCGATCAACTCCCGGATAAATGAGAAAGACAAGATATATAAGGATAAGACACCACAAGAGTTACAAGAACTGAAGGACACCATGAGGACAAAAGCTAGGGGTCGAGTTGCAGGTTATATTTACAGGTGCTTCGAGGGAATGGCAGGATTGTCACGCCATTTACGCGCCTTACCACTTCGAGTAAGTTCGACCACTACATTCCTCTCGTCGATCGTAAAGATAGATGACATACTAACGAATACGATCTATTGTTGCAGTGGTCATTGGATTTGTTTCCTGATCATGCCAAAAATTGGATATCTATTAGTCTTGGATAGCCTTGACTACGACTCCAATCGCTACGAAGATATCGTGAGCGTTATAAATTGGTAAGTACAGACGTACAATTAAATAGCGATAATTTTATGCAATAATACCCTTTTCTCAATACTGTAGTGCTTATTTGAACTACGTAAAGAACCCGAAGGTGGCACGTTATAGAATTCGGAAACAAATATACTTTCGTCATAAATTTCCGGTAAGACACACGTCACACACATCTAATTTTCTTTATGCTGCTATCATTGAAATAGAGTGATGTTTTTTACTTCACTCTATTTAACAGATGCATTAAGTAAGTAAAAGGTAGTGTGCACTTGTGGATACTACGTATGTGCGTATTCGAGCTCCGCTGCATCCTACTTGAATGTCATCACCCATGAGACCACCGAGGAGGTACGCTAAGATTGCATCTGTTTAATTTACATTCTTTCTGTTTTTGTCAATCATGTACCAACTTTTTTGTATTTATTGACAGCGAACAAAAAGTCTAGAAAAGGCAATGATAACGGACAAAAAGATATTGAATGAAATATCCAAGAATGGATTCCCGACGGCGCGAAAGCATCTAAGTACAAATGACATGTACTACATTATCGATAGGATGTGCCGTTTCTTGCTTAGGGAGGTCATCGGTCCTCGTGGTCGGTTCTTTGACGAGCAAAGTGAAGTGACGAAGGAGCATCACACTTTTCGAGTGGTGCGGCTCGAAACGACCGTACGAGCCCGATGTTATTGAAGATTCGTATAGTGTAGACTTAGTTTGAAAAAACATTGTGATGTTCACATTATTAAACTTTTGATGGATTTTCTTAATATCTGTAAATATTTTGTTAATGTGATGTAATACTTTAATGTTAATGTGATGTAATTATGGTTAATGTTATGTAATTGTAATTTATTATTTCTAATGCGTATTTATTTTTTTATTGTTAAAAAGTAAATAGCCACGGTTCACTATGCCAACCGTGGCTATAGTTGACACCAACTATAGCCACGGTTGGCATAGTGAACCGTGGCTATAGTATTCCACTATAGCCACGGTCTATGTGTCGAGCCGTGGCTATAGTACGCCACTATAGTCACGGTTGGCTATGTTAACCGTGGCTATAGTACTGAGCCACGGTTAACATAGCCAACCGTGGCTATAGTGGCGTACTATAGCCACGGTTGTTCTGTTTTCCGAGGCTACAGATGGTTTTCTGTAGTCTCGGAAACATAGCCACGGTTGGGGCTGACCGTGGCTGTAGAGCCCCCAACCGTGGCTATAGTGAGTTTTTGCTATAGTGTTACCTTCACCTCGGGGGTGAGATCGGCTTCTTTTTCCTTGTTTTCCGAGCCATGCTGCTGGTGCTGAGCACTGCCCGACTGCTTCGGCTCGAGCGGGGAGTCATGATCTGCTGGTCTTTGCTTCTTTGGGGTGGGTGATCGAGCGAGAGAAACAAGTTAATAAAAAACGTGCGCGTGGCGTGCCGACGGTGATGAGGGATGAGGTGATTTGCGTTGTATATATATTGAGGCCACGAACGGCATGCGATGCTAGTGCAAGAGATGCGCATCAAGGTTGACCGGTTATCGCGCAGGAGTTGGGACTTGGGAAGTCCTCTCCTCGTTGCGGCGGGTATCACTGTGTGGTCAGTACTGCCCGGTGCGGCTCATGCCAACTGCCGATCGAGTGGACTGACATGCATGCCCGGAGTTCCTTGATTTGCGATCCATCCCCGTCCTTTGGTTTGTTGACCACATCACTTGGACTTGGTTATCCGACGTGTGCTTGGGTAAATGCTTGGCTGCGATACGCGTCTTCTCTCTTGCGGCGCGCTCGTCGTCATGCCGGCCAATTGCTGTAGGCTGTTAGTAAACTTGTGTTCGTAGTTTTATTGTTTAAGTTTTTTACTTAGCGTCAGATAATGTGCTGCGTCAGTAACGTATGAGTCAAAGCACAACCGAGTCTGTTCATAGTTGTGCGAGTCTTTAGGAGCCTGAGGCCTGCCCGTTCACGTCATGGCGAGTCAGTTCGCGTCACGCGCGGCATGACCCGAACGTTACTGCAACCAGTAAGTTTCCCTCAATAAAATCTGCAAAAATGACGAGTTAATTATGTTGTTAAAACATAGATTACTTCTACAACGTCAAATGGCCCAACAAAGAGCCACTACCCGACTAGAATAATCTTACGAGCTTTCATGTCAAACTTAAAAAGCCAATTACTTGTAATATGAGCAATAGATCTAGGTGGGTAATCCCGTAGCTACTTTCATTAACCTCTGGAGGATTTTGGCATGATGACAATCAAAGTAGAGATGTTGAATTGATCGGTACATAGAACATCCATTTTCCTTATTTCTTACTAGTTCGTCGAAAGATCCATCTCTTTCTTTCAGCCACCGTCCTATATATATTCTCCCCTCTTTTTCAGTGGCAAAGATATTTAGGACTGAATTGTTAGACTAATCATGCTTAGATGTTAGGCTTAAGCATAATTAACAGAGAGAGAAGAACTAAGGGAAGGAGAGAGAGAGAGAGAGAGAGAGAGAGAGAGAGAGAGAGAGAGAGAGATCTCACGTTACCGTCGGTTGGAATGATGTCGTCGTCCATCGACCGATTGTTGTTGGAGGAGCTCGCCATGGATGTAGTCGTTCGGGTCGGAGTCGATGTCCTCGAAGTCGGGGACGTGGTCGTCGGTGGCGGTGGTGGAGGCGCCGCCTTGTGGTGGTTCTTCCCACTACTACTGCGTCCGTCCGGATCGGATTGGCTAGGGTATGTTGGGAGGTCGAGTGCACTGCGAAAGGTAGTTCGCATGCCCGGCCTCCTCCCCTTTATGTGGCGCAGCGTGATGGGGGCCCACCAACCATAATCGGTTAGGCGCCCCCGATCAGGGCGCGTAGAGGGAGGACTTAACCGACTATCAAGTCCCGTTAGGATCACCCTAACATTCTCCCTCTTGATCTCAACTCAATACTTAGCTTAAACTTAACATACTAAACTCATCACCTATTCCATCACAGGTCGGTTAAAGGGTATGCAGCGTCGTCATAGTCACTTACGTACCATTAGACTCAACAACCACTATGCACTTCTCTATAATGAAACAAATTCTTATTTTGGGCCTCTAATATCCAGTGATCGTAGGCTTTCCCATAAACCCATACCAACAACGTATATTAATAAATATTTCTGTCTTTGTTTTGATCGATGTATTTTTTAATAATAGAAACTTTTTTAATAATAGAAACAAAGTTTACGTCGTTTCCGGCCTCTAGAGCACAAAATTAAACCCGTGTTTTGATTATTACATAATAACACTATAACAATTACCTGATATAGTCACGGTTGGGGCTCTACAGCGGCCCTCTAATCCGCTATCACCGTAAAAGATAATTGAGGCGGTCGTCCTTTTTGGAAACATAATTGTGGCGGTCGTCCTTTTTTGGAAACATTCCACGTGATGTACAGACTCTCACGCATGTCGGAACAAGCGAGACCCAGGTGTGTTCGTTTCCTGGAGTCTAAAATTTATAGCTGTCACATCAAAAAGAATTTTACTATTTAGGAGTACTAAATAAAGTCTAATTATAAAATAAATTACAGACCCCTAGACTAATTTACGAGACGAATCTAATGAGGTTAATTAAGTCATGATTAGAAGACGGTTACTGTAGCATCACTTTAGCAAAGCATAAATTAATTAAGCTCATTAGATTCATCTCGAAAATTAGCATCAATCTGTCAATAGGTTTTGTCATTAAATTGATGAAAATATTACTAAATAGTAAGATTCTCTTTGATGTGACAGTACTAAATTTTAGAGGGCAGGAAACGAACAGGCCCCAGTCCTGCTCGCGGAGTCGTGATGGCGTTTTTGCATGGCAGAGTAATTAAGTCATAAGAGTTTGTCGTTTTGTGCTTATTAGGGACATGCCTTTTGCACTAGCTTTTACTACCATGCGTAATCCTGTTTTGCAACAATCTCACTATTCTTTTTCTTATGCAACGGCGATGACGGAATCTTTATTTTCTTTGTTTTTTTTCTTGTGTTAGTATTTATTTCAAAATTTAAATATTCTGATTGACCACTTCCACAATCTATTTTTTGGTATTTTTTGGACAATTTTCATGCTCTAATATTATTTTATTCAATAATTTTTGTAAGTGTTGACTTAACCTTTGATTAATATTTTCCCAACCTTTGATTAACATTTTCACACGTTTGACATAACTTTTTCCACATGTTGACTCAACACATATGTTTAATAAATATTTTTATAAATATTGATCAAAATGTCCTACGGCTCAATTTTTTCAAATGTGGACTCGAGCATCTGTGTCTAATCGACATTTTTGTTAATGTTCGTTCACTATTTTTTACATATTGACTCAATATTTTTATAAATGTTGTTCAACATTTTTTTCACAGTTTGACTCTACTTTCCACATGTTGACTCAATATTTTTTATTTTCTTCATATTTTACAAATATTTGTCCAACATTTCTTATTTTACTCAACACATGTTCACTCAACTTTTTTCATATGTTGACTCAACATTTATGTTTGCATAGCTATGATTTTACTATAAAAAAGGTGCTCAACCTAGGATTGAAATTCAGTGAATTTATGAAATACTTCAGATTTATAGCTAAAAGCTGCTGTCGGTGTAGGGGGATCGGGGGTCCCCTAACCGGGCATGGACTGTTTCCGGCCCACGAGACGAAGACGGCGGCTGCGGGATGAGGAGGTCCTCAAGGCCCACGAAGCCCACGAGGCCCGCGAAGGCCGGATGAGCGGGAGCGTCGGGGGGACGAAGCTTCCCGGTAGCTTCCTCCGGCGCCCCAACCACCCGGAGTTAATGCGGCACTCGAGTGCCTACGGCGACGTCGCAGCCCGACGGGACGTGCGCGCGTCTTCCCCATGCGCCGCGTCTCGGGAAGCCGCGCTGCTACAGCGCCGGGAGGGCCCTTGGCCAATAGGATGGAAGAGGCTTGGAGCCCGAATCGAGGAGAAGAGATCGCAACGGATTTTGTCGGGATCGTGTCGGGATATCCCGGGAAGGACCGGACCCCCATCGGGCGTCCGGGTACCCCGGGTACTTGTACGAGTACTTCTCTCCTTACCCTATAAAAGGAGGGAGGACTCCCATGTAAGAGACAGACAACATTCGAATACACACACAAGCGGGACGTAGGGTATTACGCATCCATTGCGGCCCGAACCCGGGTAATTCCTCTGTGTTCTTGCTCGCTTGAATCATCCGAGCTAAGCACGAGCAAATCCGTTCTTCCCGAGCCTATCCGAAGGGAGCCTTGACAGGCCCCCATTTGGAGGTGTGCTCACACACCGACAGCTGCCTACGTGAGAGGGGGGGGGATGAATAGTTAATCTAAAAATAAAACCTGAAATTCATACCTTTACACCAAGTTAAATCCTAGGACGGAATTTCTGTCAATCATGGAACTTCCTTGGAGACAGAACTTCCATCACACGAGAGAATGAACCAAATTGAAATGCGGACATGAAAAAAAACTTACAAATCTACTTGAATAGAAACGAAGCTATTAGGTCTAGGTACGTCCTCCCTATAGGGCTTAGCTAGCAAAGCAACACACAAGTAGATCGGACACAATATATGATAAGCAAAAACAAGAACAGGAACAAGCACACAAGGATACATTTCTCGGAGTTCAACAACCAAGTTGTCTACATCTCCGTTGAGAGATTCACGAAGGACTGAGTCTCTTTCATCTCATAACCTCACTAAGCAATCACCAAGATTGAGCCGTGGCTTCACTATGTTTGCTTCTTCCCTTTCGGAGGTGAAGCCGACCTGCACAAACTTTTACAATGACTAACCACAAGATTGGGAGCTCTAGAGAGACGTTTTACTACCTAGAGACAAATCTCCAAGAGTAATAAGTGAATCGAAGCTTGTGAGTTAGAAAATCAAGATGCTCACGTTTGGTAGCGGAGTTTGGATGCTTGGATGCTTTGGTTTTCCTCTCTTTTGGCTATGAATCTCAAGAATGAGTGGAGGAGGGCGAGAAAGAAGCATGAAACCTATGGTTTGGAATGGAGTCTCTCACCTCCCTCACGGGGTGGGGAGGTCCTTTTATAGATGGAGTCGAAAAAGAGCCGTTGGAGCTGTTGGTAGTGTACAAGTGCATTCAACACGAAACTTCCTTCAGGATTCCCCTAGAAGTGATGAAGTTTCCTTCATTTTGATGGAACTTCCTTCGGAATTCCTCTAGAAGTGACAAAACTTGCTTCATTTTGACGGAACTTCCTTCGTGACTTGTTCACTAATTAAACTTGATCCCTTTTTGGTTTCTTTTGTGGTTAGAGACATCCAAGACTTTTTGGTACTTGAGCATAAGGATGTCCTTCAAAACAATATTAGTTCATGTAACATCCTGGCCCAGGGCTTAATAAGATTGATAGAATACTCATGTCAACAAGTTGCAACTTCTTTTACGGAAGCTCATCTCTAAAGAACTCTAAGGTTAAGCGTGCTTGGCTTGGAGCAATTTAGGGATGGGTGACCGACCGGGAAGTGATTTCCGGGTGTGCATGAGTGAGGACAAAGTGCGCGAGAAAAGACTAGTGTTGGTCCGTGGGAAAATGTTGAGGGCCTATTAAGTTGCCGAGGGTAAGCGGGCCCGGCCCGGAGTGGCGGGTCGTTACGGTTCACCCCTCTTAATAGTGCGGCTTGCCCGGACTCAAAGAAATGATACACATATACTTTGAGCTTGCATAAGATTGATTTGTTGCTGCTTTTCCTCACTTAATTTGACATTGGGGATGCCACTTGTATTCTTATTCTTTGAGCGTCATCAGCTAGAGTTTGACTTGGAATTTCTCATCTTTGAAAACCATCTTGCTATTATATTCACAAGTCACTTGACATATTCAACATACTTGACACATAGAAATATATAACTATTGTTGCTTGGTACATCGACATTGAGTTTCACATTCCCTTCTCCTATGATACAGTTCTTCGACGCTAAGATACACTTTCCCTTCATCTTCGGATGGTCCATTGGAATAGGCCGTGCACAATTCTTCACCATCGAACTAACTTAAGTCATACATTGCTTGTATTCATCCCATCAGTAGCTCACCGAAGAATTTAACCACACACTTCGTCTTTGAATTTAGTGGCACACCTTGCCGAAGAATTTCACGTGGGTGGCGGCAGCGGAGGTGGCCAGAACGCTGCTAGAGCCGAGGGAGGCAGCAAACAGTGGGGGGCAGTGGCTGCAGAAGGAGGGCAGAGGTGGGAGAGATGGCCGAAGGCTGATCCAACGACTGAGATCATGACTGAAAAAATTCTGATTTTCAGGCGATTGAAAGATAGATCCTCCCATATAAGATTGTTTCAATTTTGCAGAAACAATTTTTTTTCAAGGTAGACAAATAGCTTTACTTCATCAAAATAACCAGCATTCGCCTCACTAAGTTTGCTATTTTCGCATGAGCACGACAGCGATATCGGCCACATATATAGGATATAGTTGGGCTCTGTTTTAGCACGTGTGTGGCTCTTATTACATTTTAAGTTGTTATGCATTAATCGGCTTCACAAAAAAAAGGTAAGCTGTTGTGAAAGAATGAACAATTCATTTGTACTTCAACATAGGATGTGTATGCGCCCACGTGTGTTAAAAGATGAGCCGTGAGTTTCATACTATTTTGATTGTGCGAACGTGCAAAGTACTATAAACCAAAAATTGAATCCTGGTAACTTAATTTAGTTTGGAACATTGGCGTACCAACTATTATCCGTGCTCTGGGAGGAAAAGGATCTTTCTGGTATGTTCCAATAGATGCATTTCCTCGGGTACCCTGAGGACAAGAGCAAGTGAATGTGCCATTTGTATTGACGCAGGTTCCGAAGCAAGGGTATTTAGCAGGATCATTGCACTCATTAATATCTACAAAAAAATCAAGTTAAGTTATTACGATGATCATTGCACTCAATAATATCTAAAAAAAAGTCAAGGTACTAAGCAGGACCATTGCGTCGCCTGTCCAACCAGCTATGGTTGGCGGCGCGGCTGGCGGCGTTGCGGGCAGCTGCGTCCTGCGCCGCGCAGTTCCGCTTCAGTTTGCGGGCCTATTAACGGGCCTGTTAGCGGGATTGTGGTGCGGGTCGGCCCAGCGGCGTTGCGGGCAGGCCCGCGCCGCTTGCATCGTTACGCGCAACAGTTTGAACCATACTTCACGGCTGTACGGACAACCGAGGAGGAGATGGTCGATGGTTCCCGGTGTTGGGCACATAAAGCACAAGGCTCGTTGTTCGTCATGTTGTATCGCTGCAGGCGATCAGCTGTCCAACATCGGCCGAGCAGCGCCAGCCAAAGAAAGAATTTTACCTTCGGCGGTGCCCATTTCTTACAAAGCTCCTTGGCTCCAGGAATGCCGTGTTGTCCCCAGAAGAATGCCTGATAAGCGAAGGCAGCCGTGTACTGCCCAGTTTCCGACCAGCGCCAGACAACTTGATCTTGTATGCCTTCCACTGTCTGGGTGCCCTGAAGAATGTCGTAGAGCTGAAGGAACTGGCTGATTAGGTCGACCGTTCGCGATCCTTCAATGTTAAGAATCCAAAGGTCATTATGTAGCCCTTGGCGCACCGAACGCGATCTGTGTGTGGCTGGGCGGACGGCACTGTGAACCAGTGGCGCGATCTGCAGGATGGAGCGACCATGGATCCAGTTATCTGTCCAGAAAAGGGTGCTCTCTCCATTACCGATTATGCAATACAGTGAGGCGGCGAAGAAGCTTCTTGTGATGCGTTGAGTCGAGCCAGGCAGGTCAGTCCATGTCCGAGTATGGTCCGTTCGCTTGAGCCAGTCCCAGCGCAACTGGAGTGCGTAGCCTCGAAAAGTGAGGTCAGGAATACCTAGACTGCCCAGTTCCACCGGGCGGCAGACCTTGCGCCAAGCAACGACACAAAACGATTCCAGGGTAACCCTTACCTTGAGGACGGCTGCCAAGGTAAAATAATGTTCCACTCATCATATTCATACCTAGCATTAATTTGCACCTGTCCGTGCATGTGTGTGTTGAGAGAGATGTAGCATTATAGCCACTATATTGAAAGTCTACTCGTAAGTAATATTGTGTATCTTGGATGTTTTAATTCGTAGGTAGCCACTGTCCTGATTTTCTTTGCATAGTTTCATATATATTTAGCTCAGCAATAGTAATGATAGTCATTTTACAAACACTAACAGAGGTATTCTTGTTATACTTCAATAATGCCAGTTAATGAGTACTGTCTCCATTTTTAAATTGTTTACACCGTTGAATTTTTTTCGATTACGTTTGACCGTTCGTCTTATTCAAAGTATTTTTTTTAAAAATAAAACTGTAAGTGGTGTATCAACTTCCTTTAGAGACAAAATGAATCATAATAAAATAATTGATAATTTTTAAACTTTTTTAAATAAGACGAATGGTCAAACGTAATGAAAAAAATCAACGGCATCAACAATTTAAGAATGAAGGAAGTAATTTTAGTATGTTTGCTCACCGGATCTGGGCCTCCTTGGGCTGGATCTACAGATTCCCTACACCTAAGGGGTATAGGGTGCCCTTTCTTTTAGCTGGGCTCCATGGCAGTTGGACATCGCGATGCAGCGGCGCGGGTAGCGGCTGCCCGCCCCGCATCCCGCACAGGCCGCCAACCAGTTCGCCGGACCACGCGGCTTCCCGCATAGCGCCGCAAATTTTTCGCGGAACCCTGTGCCCGCCCCGCACCTAGCCGCAACGCTCCTGCTGCACCTTCCGCGGTGGGAGTCCTGAGTGCTGGAGGATAGCATCCCCGTTCTTCCCTCAGGCTGCTGCAGAACATGTGTGTATTTGTGTTCTTTGCGTGCGTATTTTTCTCTATAGGAACGCAGAGAGGTGAAAGAAAATGTACATATTCTTACTATAGCTGTCTGATGTGCATATCTCGTGTGATAGAGAGCATGAACCGGTCAGTTCATGAGAAAGTAAAACAAAATTCAAGTTTGGATTACAGTGCTTCTGTTGCTCTCACCTGAACTCGTTCTTGCCTGCATTATTACTTGCCAGTTATCCCTTCCTCTGTTGGCTAATACGGCTACCAGTACTAGTAACTGAAAATAGCAGTAATCTGCAATCACGTATATTCACCTGCAAATTCTGTAGTTTCTTGTCTCTCATCCATGTAGTTTTGACCACACAAGTAACCCCGGTCAAATCCGCCTTGCCGCCCCAATGGTTTCTCACCCACACACAACAAAGCAACGGGCACACCAAAACAGCATATTTGACAGCAGAATGCTTGTAAGTTTACGGGAAATGATTTTTCTTGCTTCAAACTCTCATTCCACTGAAAATGAAAATATCTGAATAAATCGATCCTGAGATTCCAAGTAAAAATGCAAATGAGAAGAAACTAGATAAGAACATCACATTTACATGGGGTTCAACCGCACAAGCATTTTGCATCCATTACACACATATTTACAGTGGCCATGAGCATTTTGCAGCCATTACGCATGGAGCAACAGGTCAATAAGAACATATTTTCATGCGCATGCAGAAGTTTGATTCAAGTTCAAGCACAAAAAAATAACATAGACCTTCCTGAACCCTGATCCCTGATCATTGTCTAACACCATCGGTGAGTTTACCTGCTTCACATTTGAGACCTGCTTGTGTTTCTCTGCTCGTTAGCACCTTTCCATCTTTGGGCTGCATAGATTGACTGTTTTTTGGAATAGATGCAGTCAATTTTTTTACCATAGAAGTGGCTGCAAATATTGTTCGGTTCAATCACTTTTCTGTCCATTAACCTCCAATAACATACCAAAAACAAAAACAACTTGAAACTAGCATCACAAATTCTTACCTCCTTGAAGAATGCATAAGTAGAGTGCTCTGCTGAGAACTGCTTGAGCTCCAATACTTGGGTAGGACACACAACCTTGCTACTTCAGATTTTTGAGTGGACACAATAATCCAGCTGCCATTGTCAGGAAGGAACATCCTGATTGCATCCCACTCAACAATGTCTGATAGGTCTTCCAAGACAACGAGATACCGGTTCTTTTCGACTTGCTCCTGAAACTTCTCGAAGAGCTTTGCTTTGCTTTCCTTCATTTTTTCAGGATATGTACACCGACGGTAGGACCCCGTTCTCTGCAAGTTTTTTGGTAGAACTGAGACATCAAAGATTGGATAAATTTGTAGGGACTGAAAGGATGCGTGAGCTTCACCCAGGCACGGCAGGTGAAGGTTGTGCAGATCTCCTGGTCACTGTAGGCCATCCTGATGACCCCAAACTGAAATCACTTGAAGGACATCGTCTTCCTGGTGATGAACTGGGTGAGATCTCCCTGCTGGCTTCTGGCGGCGTCCCTCTCCTCCAGAAGGTCGGGGAGGAAGTCGAGGGAGGAGGGGATATGGCTGGCGATGGCGTTGTCGTGGAGGATGAGGCGGTGGAGGCCCGTGAGCAGGCCGCCGCGCACAGGGCTCGGGCTGGCGACTGCACTCCCACGCGTCGTGCGTCGTGCTGCTTGCGCGTCTCGGGAGCCCAACAACTTGTGCCACGCACTGACGCGGCCCTGGCGGACTGGTGGCTAACCACACGGAAGTGATTGCCAAAGGAACGGAGAAAGGGCTTTGACACCTTCGACGCACTGATTCTTTGGGAAATCTAGAAGGAATGGAACCATCGTGTCTTCCAACAGCAAAGCAAGCAACCGGCCCAAGTCGTCAGCCACATTAAAGGTTGACGCCGCTGCATGGGTTCAAGTTGGGTATATAGGTCGATGAGTGTGTTCCTACCAACGCAGGCGGTAACCTTGTAATCTTGGGTTTGCTTGTCTGTGCTCCGCTGGAAGTTCCTCTCAGGACTTCTCCTAGACCCTATAATTACTTGCTTCTCCTCTTAATAAAACACGCACCCAGGTGCGTTTTCGAAAAAAAAGATGTAGCCTTGTCCACCGGCTCCGTTGATGCACCGGCTGTTTTTGCTGACGCACGCGTATCCAGGCTTTGTGCGTGCGATGTAACAGTTATCGAATCCTACGGGCCACTCAAGCACCACTGGCACTAGTTTATCGTCATGCAACTCCGACGAAGGTGAAGTTGGATGACTCCATGAGCACCGCGTAGCTGCAGAGGCTCACGCTTTCGTTCCCCGACGCGCTCAAGTTCGGGTCGAACCACACCTGGTAGTACTGCAAGCCCAACGGGATGGTCGTCTGGCAGCAGCCCATCCCGTTGCAGGAGCCGTTCTGAAGGCCCGTCGCCGACGTGCACGAGGACGACCATGAACCCGGCGCCGTGCGGCACCGTCGCCAGGGGGACACATGCCGTCGAGTGCAGAACCTGCGGAGAAAATCGACGCATCGAAATATTTTCCAATGTCACCCAGCGGTGTCCTCGATCGCGCCAGGCGAGGAAGCCGGTGAAGGCAGGGGCTTGGAGCGCACTTTCCACTGAATCTGTCTCGGCGGAAGCCGAATCAGAGCACCGAAACAGGGGAAACCGCCATCCTCTGCCTTGCGTCGTACTGGGGGCTACCGCATCTTCGCGCTGCCCAACTTCACATCCAACAGCCACCGTTGGTACCCAAAAAAAAAAAACTTCACATCCAACAGCCCGGGGAACGTCAGCAGCGAGCGCCACGTGACGAGAACAGCGCGATGATGACATTGAGCTTGTTCCTGTAGTACTAGTTGTCCAGCATTCTCACCACGTCGCGTTCGGGTTCAGGTCGGAAGTCGGGTTGACCGCCGGGCGCTACTGCCGGACGAGCATGCCAGATTGCCAGGGTTCTGTTGACTTTCTCGCCTTCTCGGCATGTCACCGGGAAGAACACTTTCCTCCTCACGGGTCTCAACGGGTCAGATTTCGCTACCATTGCAGTGACGATGCGGGAAGAAACAGGGTATCTGAACATTACATGCAGTAATCATGTACAGGTACCATGCTCTGATGGATTTACAGCAAGGTAAAACAAATAATAAACTCACAGTAGTATAATGTCCTTGGGCCATGTTTGGGCACGTGCGTGGTTATTACAATTTCAACAGACTGGAATTCCCTACTACCAGACATTTACGGCTATATATAGATCAGGAAACTAAACCAGAAAATACATACATAATACTATTTTTTTGGTGTGCGCGCATGTAAAATCACCTGGCGAGTTGTGTGCTTAGTGCGGTTACGGTTCCAACGCTACTGTAAAATCTCGCGGTTTCGCTGTCATCAGCAGCATTGATGTGACCCTCGAGAGCTTGTAGTGCCTGAGGGCGTTCCGGCAATTCGTTTGACAGTCGCCTGAGCTCTTCCGCGATCTGTCTCATGCCCGGCCTTGTTTTACCTGGAACAGCAGTGCATCGGCTCGCTAGCTCCGCGGCTTGATGGATCACTCCCATGGCGCCTTCCTCGACGATTATCTCAGCGTCCAGGAGCTCGGCGAGCGTGCCGTTCTCCATGGCATCCTGAAATATTATCGTCAGGTGTTTATGTCCAAAGGCAAATGGCATCTTGCCGGTTAATAGCTCCATCAGCACCACACCAAAACTGTAGGCATCGGTCTTGTCTGTGATCCGGGAGTCCTGACGAAACTCCGGGTCCAGGTAAGCGATCGGGCCCTTGTGCACGACCTGGCCCTCGCCATCCAGTGTTGAGCAGCCGAAGTCGGACACTTTGGCCACCCACCCGGCGCCGAGGAGGATGTTTTCTGGCTTCACATCGCCATGTAGGGTCGGGCGCGGTGACGAGTGCAGGTGGGCGAGCGCCTCCGCGGCCTCTGCGGCGATTCTCAGCCGGGTGCCCAGCGTCACGCATCGCTTTGGTTTCCGATGAAGCAGGTCGTTCAGGGTCCCGTTCTGCACGAACTCGTACACGATGATGGGTGCTTCGAAATGCAGGCAGCAGCCGAGAAGCTTGACGATGTTCGGATGACTGACGCGGCAGAGTATGTCCAGCTCCCGTGCGAACTCCTTCTTCCTGCTTGAATTGACCTGCTTGCATCGTTTCACCGCGACGTCGACAGTTGTGTCGGCGTCGCCGATGCTGAGTTTCCCCTTGTAGACGGCCCCGTGTGCTCCTTCCCCGATGATGTTGGCCTTGTGGAAGTTACGTGTGGCCTTCACAATGTCTTCTCTGTCAACCAAGGTGAAATTGATGTTTCCCTCTCCCCTCAGAAGTCCTGATAGCATCTCACCTCCATTCTGCTCAAAGTAAACTTGTCTTTTGTTGCTCCGTTTTTTGCGGAACACTTCGGTTGCAAGAAAAGCAATCAGGAAAACCAAAAGACCAGCGAAAATTCCTGTAGTGATTTGGAATCTGAAGTTCAGAAAACCAGTGGCATAACCTTAAACAGCAAGGAACGTGTGTAGTTTAGTGAACAATCTGTCTATGTCATGTTACTCTTTGCTTATTGTAGCACAGGAAAAGTATTGTGCCAATATCAGTTTCAATAGATTTATAAGGGGATGACCATCCTGGTGGGTAGGAAGAAAGAATCATGAACATTTTGGTAAATCACGATTTAGATTGATGAACCCCCCCCCCCCTTTTAAAACTAAATGAATAAAAAAGAGCGACTTACTCATAAAGGATTAGCAAACATTATTGTTACCAGAGTGAGAAAACTAAAACCATTACACAATCCATAAATCTGAAGGGTTGTTTTTTCTCTAAATTAAAACATTAGAAGAAAATGAAAGTTTTTTTATGTGAAAAAAGTCATTTGAATGTCATTTCCCCAATCATGTAAGCTAATTATTTAGAAATTTTCCAAAAGAAAGAAAGCTAGAAACATTTAAAATACATTTCCTTTCTTGTGGTGTTGCAAGTTTTTTCTTTTCGGATTTCGGTAGGTAGTCTCATAAACTGTTTTTATTGTGTCACTACGAACCAAACTAATTTGCTGCAAAGTAATTTGGAATAATCTCCTTAGTGTCATTGCAATTTTGATCAATCACATATTTCCTACTGAGGCCCATAAGTGTAAGTGCCACATGGGGGCTCCAATGCTTCAGATATCAGCAGTGACAAACAAGGGAGCACAGAATTTGGTAATGGAAATAAGCAATTAATTTAGTTAGGTCCATCTACATACCAACGGCTAGCCGCGTTCCAGGAGGAAAAGGATCTTCTTGGCCAGGGTTTGAAATCCCGACCGGTTTCCGGCCGGTTTCCGCGGTTTCCGGAGATCCCGGTCCGGGCCGGTTTCATCGGGAGGCCGGGATCCCGGATTTGAATTTTGAATTTTTTGAAAATTTAAAAGAATTTGATATGAAAATATGAAAAAAAACTAGATGAAAAATCATGATTTATGGTGAAATCCAATCATAAAAATGATGATGTTTTGACTTATGAGAAAAATGAAGTAAGATACAAGTTAAGAAAGAAATAAAAAAACCTTATCTGGTATTGAGTTCATATTTATCTATCATAGTTTGTATTTGTCATCGAAGTATTAGTTGTGGACTTCATTTAGGGACTTGTAATTGAACTATGTGTGATGGATGTATGTTTTATGTCTTTATCGTGCATTTGTGATGGATGACTGTTTTATGTGTCATGAATATGAGTAGAAATATTATGAAACTGTTATGCCAATTTTTTAGATTAATTCCACGCCTTTTTTTTCATGTTTTAACCTCTTCTCAAATTTTACAAATCAGTCACCGGGATCTCGGTAATCCCGTCCGGAATTCCGGTAATCCCGTCCGGAATCCCGGTAATCCCGGTCGGGATCCCGGTCCATCCCGTCTGGACTGCCAAAACGGAGTTCGTCCGGATTCCGGACCGGGATTACCGGTTTCCGCGGAAACCGACGTCCCGGTCTCGACCGGGATTACCGGGAGAAACGGGAATGTAAACCTTGTTCTTGGCATCCAATAGATGCATTTCCTCTTTTACCCGTAGGACAGGAGCAATAGAATGTGCCATTGGTATTGCTGCATTTTCCGAAGCACGGGTACTTCATACGATCTTCGCACTCATCGATATCTACAATAAAAAATCAAGAGTTAAACATATAGCTATAGCATGTCTTTCGGACAAAAAAACTCGTATATATATGCGTTCCAGGAAACTTAGTAATACAGTTAGTAGCTAAAAGTCGTTAGCTGGGAAGATGCATCTAGTTACTAAGAGATATTAGTTGAATAATTGGATCATAGTATAGGTGGCAAGAAAGAAAAGGTCAGGCAAAGTAGCTCTCTTTCTCGTTCTTAGTTGTTTTGCAATTTTGTTTGTATTTGAACATCTTTTCTATAGATTATCTGAACCATTAACCATAGGAGCCTGTTCCTCCTATTCCCACGAAAAAAGGAAGGAAAAGAAAAGAATTAACAAGTCACAACAGAGGCCATAGGTAGCACATGGGGGGATTGATTCACCTTGGCAGCCGCCGGGAAGATACGGGTTACCCTGGAATCCTTTGTCGCAGTTACAGATGTAGCCTCGTCCGCCTGCTGCGTTGATGCAGTGGCTGTTGCTGCTGACGCACGCGTATCCAGGCTTTGTGCGCGCGATGTCACAATCATCGGCTCCGATTGCCCAGTCAAGCACCACCGGCACCAGTTTATCATATAACTCCGACGAGGTAACGTAGCTTGTCGAGAAGGTGAAGTTAGACGACTCCATGAGCACTGCATAGCTGCAGAGCCTGTCGCTGTGGTTCTCCGGCGCGTTCAAGCGCTGGTCGAACCACACCCGGTAGTACTGCAAGCCCGACGGGATGGCCGTCTGGCAGCAGCCCCTCCCAGAGCAGGAGCCGTTCCTGAGGCCCGTCAGGTCGTCAGGCCGGCACATGGTGACGCAGCCGGTTTCGTACGTGGCTGCGTCGCCCTTGCTGTCGCCGCCGATGTACGCCAGCGTCCGGCACCCTACGACCGTGAACTTGTTGGCGGTGTCGGAGAACGTGTACGGGCTTCCCGTCAGGTCCCAATTCCACTCGCTAGGCTTCATCTTCCCAGACGATTTGTCGTAGCAGTAATAAGAGATATTGTTGAGCACCCGCACCTGACCGGTCGAGAGTGAGATGTTGACGATCTCGACGCCGGTGCTTCCCAGGAACGCCTTGAAGACGCCATTTCCAGTGTCGTTGCACTGGATTAGGAAGCCGGGCAGCTTGCAGTCTCGCCCGTTGCCGAACGGGAAAGGAATGGCTACGTTGCCACAATTGCTTTGGCACACCTCGCCAGGCGGCGGCAGTGATCCACCATGCTCGGGGGTGGCTGGGAGCTGTTGTGGCACTGGCGCTGCACGGGCTGCACCGAGCAACAGTAGTGCTGCTAATACTTGGCGGCTTGCCATGGGTCCTTTCTATTTTGCTCGTGAGATGATTTGCAATGTCCTGAGAAACACGGGCCGATGATGATATATATTGGCCACCGGATCGGAGATTTTTCTTGTGACGATACACGCATGGAAGCGTGGACCTGTGGAGTGAAGTATGGGGCTGGCGGTTGGTGAAAGTACAGAGATAGCCGACGACCAGGTCGGAAGTCTTTGCTTTCGTGTCCTCAACTGAATATAAAGCCTCATCAATATCTCTTTTTTTTAATAAGTACCACTATAGGTTCAACCCGATTGTCCTACTCATGTACAACTCAAGCTATTATAGAAACTATATATCATCATTTGAAAATTTAAAACACTTGATTACCATATATTCATCCAGTCGAAACAGAGTTGGACATTCGGGTTGTCTCTACATCAATTCTCTTTTTTAATATATATGAAAAACTAGAGGGTCAATAGACTCTGCCTCATCAACAATCTGTTTCGCTTCCCTCGCTTCATCATCTC
The DNA here is from genome assembly GCA_031894775.1 of Chloris gayana. NCBI lineage: Eukaryota > Viridiplantae > Streptophyta > Magnoliopsida > Poales > Poaceae > Chloris > Chloris gayana. The sequence continues at coordinate 143,138 of JAUNZO010002007.1, read as the reverse complement.
AACTGCATAGATGATATTGCTACATGCATAGTACAGTCTGTAGCTAAGACACATATTATTGGGGTCTATCATTGGATATATGCTCCTCCCGTTATCTGCAAAATGATTAATAGTAGACTGTAGATCACTGTGCTGTGCTGCACCACCCCTCTGGCATCATCCAAAATAAACGTAAAAATACGGGGCTCGCTAATTTTCGGTCGATTGAAAGTTTGGGGAACTTTCAATGACCGTCCAACACACTAGATTGAAATCAGATGGAAAACATTGCCCCCCCCCTCCTCTATGTACACGTTACATAACCCTATAAAAATAAATAACAATACAAATTCTAGCACAAATCATGTTGGTTGAAAATTTCCAAATTTTCAGTCAGTTGAAATGTAAAAAAAGTAATAAAAATATTCTGATATGCTATGATTGAAGGGTCCCTGATGGCCTTTATTTTAATTTGTTTCGGAGTCATGATTGCCCATTCTTTATCAGGGCGATGGAATTGACTGACAAAGTGACAATAGGCAAATATTATATCCCCGCTTGGACTATAGGCAAAATCTTTCTTGCCCACAAAAGCTAACATGCTTTTTTGACATGGCACTATAGAAAGACTGCTATTACAATGGTTTATACGGCATGGCATAACCATATCCGGACAAATTACTCTCAGTTTATACGTCTGATTTTCCTTTTCCCCATATGACAAGTTTGTGCAGGTTGCAGGAGTGCCCCCTGTAGCACGTCTAGGAAAATCAACGTCCTTGTCTCTTATATCCAATGAAAAGCGAATTGCTCGCCTGGAAGGGACCTCATCAAAATATGCTTCCATTGGGCTGCCATGCAGGACATATTAGGATACCTTAACCTGCCATTAGCCCATTAGGATGAAGGAAGAACAATAACAAGGTAAAAAACCATAAGGTCAAAACGTAAAAAAGATGAACAATACTTTTTTTAATTAGATTTCCCTGCATATGTAGAAGAAACCTAAAGATAATAATCCCAATATATAGGTCATGATTTTTCATATTTTTATGTTGGGAAGGTAGGTGATTTTTCATATTTTTATGTTGGGAAGGTAGGTCACTCTTACCATCTTGGCCAGTTCTCATAAACTGATGTTGTTGGCTTTTCCCAAATGTGTATTCTTACGATGACCATAGGTTGTACATCTAGAAACTCTAATTTGGATGATTCATGCACCTATTAGATTATTGACAGAAAAGGTGCAATGGTAGTGTCAAAAACTGGTATGTTTGGGGGGGTATACATCTTTGGAATTCTAATTTGGGAACGTGGAACATGAACCACAAATTTTAGGAACGATAAATGGGAACGCTACAACAGATGTATCACAAATATTCATGTTTGTAACAGAAAAAGGAAATAAAAAGAAAAGGGAATGAGGTGATACGGGCTATTGTAATTGTTTGGCCCAATTAGCCCATCAACTCATTTTCCCCTCGCTACCTCTCTTCTCCAAAACAGATGGTCATCACTGCTACAGATCGCTCCCCAGCGGCCACCTTCTCGCATGTGGGGACTAGCAAAATGGGTAGCCCTCATCCTCCTCTCCTCTCTAGTATCTTTTGTTCCCCTGGAAACCTTATTTTCCACCGGGACAAGTTCCAACCAGCGACCCGAACGGTGACCCGCGTCGTTCCCGTTCCACATTTTGGAACGAAGTTCCTGGGATGGGGAACGTGGTCAAGTTCCATGTTCCCGGTGACTTATTCAACCAATTTGATCCTCAACAATTATATTGACCATATATCAGAAATAATGTGATTTGTATCTTTGCATAGAATGAGAAAACCCAATCCCCGACCCCAATCTTCTGGACACCGATGCACAAGCTGCTGCAATTTTATATGCTCCTGATTTCAGCCCAACTAGTATGGTATCACTAACATTATTATTATAATTATTATAATTAGGGATAATTGCAAAAACCACCCCATAAGTCATTCAGAGTTTGAGATTCCCACCCATAAGCTATTTTGTTGGAAACACCCACCCACCCACTAGATTTTGTTGCAAAAACAACCTCAATTGACACATGTTTGATTGATACAACCGAGTTTCACTCATTTAAAATGGTTGATGGTGTCTGTATCAATCTTATAATATTTTTAAAATATAATATTTTCATATTATGATAGAATTTGAAAAAAAAGAAATAAATTAGAGGTTAGTCGGTGTTCCTATGAGATCTGAAAACATTTATTAATGAAAATAAGATGATTATAAATGTTTTGAAATAAATTTTAATAAAACAATGATTCAAAAACTTCAAAAGTGTTAAACTGAGTTAACTTATATATTTATTTTGATTTATACCAGCCAAAATATATGAAATTGATTAAGCATATGCATATTGGGGTGGTTTTTGCAACAAAAGATGGTGGGTGGGTGTGGATTTGCAACAAAAAGAGTTATGGGTGGGAATCTCAAACTCAAGGTGAAATATGGGGTGGTTTTTGCATTACTACTATGTTTGGCTGATTTTCATCTTGAAATATTTTTTATAATGAGTAAGGATTATGTTTACGTAATGATAGTGGTTGGTATTAAAAAAATTCTGCAAAGGGTATTTTGTAATTTTTTAAAGTATAGTGGTGGCAATGGTGGGTGAATTTGGAAACCTGGGGTTGGGGGATTTTTCTCTATTTTTCATAACTAGATCAAGTGGCCCGCGCAATTGCGCGTGGTAGACATCCAATGTTTGTATCTCATGTTGTAAGTGCTGTAGATGTATAGAATTTTTAATTCTCACTTAGTTCTAAACTTAATATCCCTGAGTAAATAAATTACCACAATTCAACTTTATCATAGCTATATTTTGGGTAAATATTTTTAAGTTATCTTTCATATAAAATTAGATTGAAAATCAATAATTACAGAATTAACTATTGCCAGATCTGATCTTAATTGTATAGTCTGATAAAGAATGTAGCATTTACCGTGATCATAATGTCATATGGTACACCACTTATCATATTATTATTTTAATACGAAATGCATATTTGATATCCATTCAGATAGTTTAGTTGAGTGCATACCAAAACCTTGAAAAGGTGGGACCACCCAACATCATGGACGAAACTATCTCTCTACTTCGTAATTGCAAGTTCTTAACTTGATCAATTCAATGAAACCATTTAGCGTATTGGAAAAAACATAAATTCTTTCTAATTCATATTTAGAACTTGAAATAATTATTGGAAATCTCAGCTATCCAAGTATTTTCATGGACCAGTTACCCGTGCTCTCTTACAACGGTATTATCAATCATGGAAACTCTTCTTTTAGTCATATATTCCACGAAGATTATCATATTAATTCCAGTTAACCTTCACAATAGTAAAAACTTGTGCACATATTTTCTTAACCTCAATCTGAAGAGGACAAACCAAATACAGTGCGCTCATAACAATGCTCTTCCATATAAAGTTGTGTGGTTATTTTTGCTATTCTAATATAAATGAAATCTAATTAATCACTAATTAAAAAATACTTGTAATATTATGTGATGTTGCCCTTCTTACAATCACCTGTATATAGGAACTGTATAATGGGCTGTCCTACCAGAAATTGTAAATATACTTGTTACATGGCTTAAATATTTATCTAGTATGCATGCCTTTGTCTACAGATCTTTTTGGTACAGATCATGTGGGACTTTTTTCTCAACATTTTTGGGTGCTACTTCTTATAGGAGAACTTGCTAGTGCACTACCCAACTTTCTCACTCCTTTCCATCTTTTCTTGCTTTCCTAAAACAAATATGATGAGATGATATTCTGATTATGTAATTTAAAAGGAAATTTAACTATTACAAAAATAAGTAACACTATGAAATATTCTCAGTGGCTACTCAACTTGTATATAATATATCCAATCGGGAACTAAATTTAGATATGACAATGCAGGACGTATTTGAATTGAGTGACCTACTTGTCCATACTATATTAACAAAGATAAATTTTGGATGGGTTGTATGAGAAAGACCCATTATTTTCTCTCGAACTTATTGTATCTATTCTTATGATTATTTACAATATCTTCAGTTGCTTATCTTAGAAATTGTCAAGAATGAGCTCAAATTATCGGTTAGTCTCTATGAAATGATACAAATATAGTTAAAAACTGAAAAACTGATTTTGCCAAACTGGCTCAAACATAACTACATTTGTCATTTGCTTTAGGCAAAATTGTCTGTAACACACTGAGAAAATTTGGTTTCGTCTCCAGCACATCAACAGAATCGTATTTATCTGCAACACACTACAATTTTGTGATTTCTTGTCCGAGACACATTATGACTATTTAGCAATTGATGTCAGCTTTTTTATCTCAATACTCATAGTACATTAAGACTTGAAACTTGGCACAAATATACATTGTCCTATTATCTATCAATAAAAAATAGTTCTAGATTTTATTTTATTATTTTTACGGTATTTTGGACAAATTGAATATTAAAACAATGAGTAAATAAGACAAACATCTGAAAAAATTAAGCTCTATTTTTTAATGATAGATAAAGCAAAAATGTATATTTATACCAAGTTTCAAGTCCTAATGTACTATGAGTATTGAGATAAAAGAGTTGAAAACAATTGTTAAATGGCTATAATGTGTCCTAGAAAAGAAATCACAAAATCATAGTGTGTTGCGGACAAATTCGATTTTGTTTATGTGTTAGAGACAAATCCACATTTTCTCAGTGTGTTACAGACAATTTTGCCTTTGCTTTATTGTTAGTGGGCAATAGCTTTTATATCACATGAAATGAGTGAAAGAAAACTATTTCAAGATTTGTTTTTCTTGCTTGTTAGTAAATATTAGAACATGCAGGTTAATCAATATAACAAAAAGGTGGTAGCTACATGGAAGATCATTGCATCAACAATAAGGTGGTAGTAAGATGCTTTTCTTTTTTTCTGTTTTATTGTACTCCGTTAGTATGAAAATTTTGTATGTATGCTGATGACGTTCAAATATGTAACTCCGTTGAAAGTTGTAGGTTTCTTGATAGCCAAACCTGGGATAAAATCCTCCCATTATGTGAATACTTTGTCATATATATGGTACTGACGTGTGACACTATATAGGTACAAATTTACTTAAGACTTTGTCCAACAAAAGAATCATGGATCCTCTTTTTTCTTTTTTCGTATTATTTCACAACTTAAAAGTTTCGTCTCTGTCCTCTATAAACTCACTTTCCTCTTATATTCTACTGTCGATAGCCAAACATGCAGATTCCTGGGTCCTTACTGTTCAACAATAGCTTCAGTTTATCTATTACACATTGATCCTACAGACCAAGAATGGAAAAGAAGATTCATTAAGGAATTTAGACTGTTGTTTCATAGGGCCAAGAAGAAGTATTTTCCTAATATTGAAGAATGGCTGTGCTCAATTTCCTAATTTTTGCCCTGTGTTTTCTAGTTTTACTTATTCCCTTCCTGCTCTGATGTACATATATGCTTTTTCTTAATATGATCTATAGTAGTGCCCCCTCCTGTTTCAGTCAAAAAAAAATATCTATTATTGTGATATTTGTTTATTTATACTGTTGTACCCCCATGTATTTATGCATGTTGTAAGTCAATGCTCTCATTGTTATAAGGGTATTAATCACCGAATTCAGAAAACGCACTATCAGATAACTTAAAAGTTATTATGGATGGCTGAGCCCGTTTACCTTTGTTTTGTCACTTCCCTTTTACCATGTTCCCTATGCGTATCATTGACTGCATATATATTCCTAGAGGAGTTAAGTTAAATGTACAATCGCCTAGAAAGATGCAAAACACAACATGAGAACATATACTTTGATCTTGCATAAGATTGATTTGTTTTCGTTTTTCCTCACTTAATTTGACATTGGGGCTGCCACTTGTATTCTTATTCTTTGAGACCTAGAGTTTGACTTGGAATTTCTTATCTTTGAAGACCATCTTCCAATTATATTCACAAGTCACTTGAGATATTCAACATACTTGATATTTAGAAATATATAACTATTGTTGCTTGGTACATCGACATTGAGCTTCACATTCCCTTCTTCTATGATCCAGTTCTTCAGCACTAAGATACACTTTCCCTTTAGCTTCAGATGGTCCATTGGAATAGGTCGTGCACAATTCTTCACCATCAAACTAACTTAAGTCATACATTACTTGTATTCATCCCATCAGTAACTCACCGGAGAATTTAGCTGTGTATTTCGTCTTTGAATTTAGTGGCACACCTCGCCGAAGAATTTCACGTGTGTGGCGGCAGCGGAGGTGGCTGGAACGCCGCCGGAGCCGAGGGAGGCAGCAGACAGTGGGGGCAGTCGCTGCAGAAGGAGGGTAGAGGTGGGAGAGATGGCTGAAGGTTGATCCAACGACTAAGATCATGACTGAAAAAATTCTGATTTTCAGGCGATTGAAAGATAGATCCTCCCATATAAGATTGTGTCAATTTTGCACAAACAATTTTTTTAAATGTAGACAAATATCTTTACTTCATCAAAAGAACCAACATTCCCCTCACTAGGTTTGCTATTTAATTTCGCATGAGCACGACAGCAATATCGGCCGCATATATATGATATAGTTGGTACATGTGTGGGTCTTATTACAAACTTTAGCATAGTGCTATAGTCCAATCGTACAAACCAAAAAATACATAAATTTAAATTATGAAAGTGCAGGACAATGTAAGAACACTTAAGGTATATGCTGTATCAAACACTCAACCTTTCTGATTATCGGGCGAGTTCTGTGCTTAGTGCGGCTATGGTTCCAATGCTATCATATCCGGTCATTCCCGTGGTTTCGCTCTGATCAACTGCATCAATGTATCTGGAACCCTCGAGAGCCTGCAATGCCTGAGGATGTTCCGACATTCCATTTGACAGTCGTCGGAGCTCTTCCGCGATCTGTCTCATGCCCGGCCTTGTTTTACCTGGAACAACAGTGCATCGGCTGGCTAGCTCCGCAGCTTGATGGATCACCCCTATGGCGCCTTCCTCGACGACTATGTTAGCGTCCAGGAGCTCATCAAGCTTACCATTCCCCATGGCCTCCTGAAAGATTATCCGTAGGTTGTTCTGTTCTTTGGCAGTTGGCTTCTTGCGGGTTAATAGCTCCATTAGCACCACCCCTAAGCTGTAGACATCAGTCTTGTCAGTGATCTGGAAATCTTGGAGAAACTCCGGATCGAGGTAAGCGAGCGTGCCCTTGGGCACGACCTGGACGTTGTCATCCAGTGTTGAGCAGCCGAAGTCGGACACTTTAGCCACCCATCCCGCACCGAGGAGGATGTTTTCCGGCTTCACGTCACCATGGAGCGTCTTGTGCTGAGCCAAGTGAAGGTGGGCGAGCGCCTCCGCGGCCTCTGCGGCTATTCTCAGCCGGGTGGCCAGCGTCACGCATCGCCTTGGCATCCCATGAAGGAGGTCGTTGAGGGTCCCGTTGTGCACGAACTCGTACACGAGCATCGGAGCTTCGAAATGCAGGCAACAACCGAGAAGCTTGATGATGTTGGGATGATTTACACGGCAGAGTATAACCAGCTCCTGTACGAACTCCTCCTTCCTGCCCTCATCGATCTGCTTGCAACATTTAACCGCGACAGTGGTGGTGGTGCCCCGGACGCTGAGGGTTCCCTTGTAGACGGTCCCATGTGCTCCTTCCCCAACAATGTTGGCGTTACTGAAGCTACTTGTGGCCTTCACGATGTCTCCTCTGTCGAAGAAGGTGAAGTCAGTGCCCTCTATTTTCAGAATTCGTGAGAGCATCTCGCCTCCATGCTGCTCAAAGAACCCTTGTATTTTGTTGCTCCTCTTTTTCAGGAATACTTCGGTTGCAAGAACCGCCACCAAGACAACCAAAAGACCGGCGGAAATTCCTGAATAGATTTGGAAGATGGTATTTGAAGTTCAGTAATCCAGTACCAGAGAACGTGTGTAGCGTGTGGTGAAGAATGTGTCTATGTATTGTTGCTCTTTCCTTATAGTTGCAAGGAAAACCAGTGTGCCAACATCAGTTTCAAATTATCATCGTCCCTGAATTTATAAACTGATTAATGTTGACCTATTTTTATTACCTTATTAATTTTGACCCACAATGGTGAATAGAAAGCAAGAATTTTAAACATGTATTTTGCCAAAGGAAATAAAAAAATGTCGTGCGGGGTTAAGACCGTTCCCTACGGCTTTGTTTCATAGAGAAGCTCAACGGTGAGAAAATACATCAACCCTAGTCTTATCCTTAGGGAGTCACCCCCTATGGTTCGAGCTTTAGCATATGCTTTGAGCCTATCCCATACTTGAGGGTACATCCACCTTAAGTTGATTTGAACAATATAAATAGGACGTAACAAGTTATTCTTTTTATTATTTTTCACAAATTATGCAGCACCTAAGGATTAAACCATGGGTTGGACGCACCAGTCAGTAGTCTTTACCACTGCACCGTTAATCCCAACTAATTGTTCTAGGGGTACATGTTTATTCTTCAATAATCAATTTTATTATAATGCAAATCTGATAAATTTCAATGAGTAAATATGTTTTTTAATGTGGGGGTATTAAGTATGGCAAGTATTCTGTATGGATGAGTTGAACTTAGAAGCTTAAACTAATTGAAGGAATAAACAATTTACTTATGTTTCAACACTCCCTGACATGAAAGTTCCCTCAAGTCTTCCAACTGCTAGGATTCGAACTTATGACTTAACTCTATGTACCATTTTAAGTTGTTCTGCATTAATCGGCTGCACCAAAAAAAGTAAGCTGAACAATTCATTTGTACTTCAACATAGGATGTGTGTGTGTGTGTGTTTTCTCAAAAATGAGCCGTGAGTTTCATACTGTTTAGATTGTGCGAACGTGCAAATTACTATAAACCAAAAATTGAATCCTGGTAACTTAATTTAGTTTGGAACATTCGCGTACCAACTATTATCCGTGCTCTGGGAGGAAAAGGATCTTTCTGGCATGTTCCAATAGATGCATTTCCTCGGGTACCCTGAGGACAAGAGCAAGTGAATGTGCCATTTGTATTGACGCAGGTTCCGAAGCAAGGATATTTAGCAGGATCATTGCACTCATTAATATCTACAAAAAAATCAAGTTAAGTTATTAGGATGATCATTGCACTCAATAATATCTAAAAAAAATCAAGGTACTAAGCAGGATCATTACGCCGCCTGTCCAACTGCCATGGAGCCGAGCTAAAAGAAAGGGCACGCCCTACCCCTTAGGTGTAGGGAATCTGTAGATCCAGCCCCAGGAGGCCCAGATCCGGGTAGCAAACTATTAAAATTATTTCAATAGAACCCTATACAAATTATTCATTACTGGCATTATTGAAGTATAACAAGAATACCAATGTTAATGTTTCTAAAATGTCTATCATTACTATTGCTGAGCTACATATATACTATGCAAACAAAATCAGGACAGTGGTTCCCTGCTAGCTACGACTTAAAACATCCAAGATACACAGTATTACTTACGAGTAGACTTTCACTATAGTGGCTATGCAAGTAGGCCACCTTGCTATAGTGGCTAATCATAAGGCTACATCTCTCTCAACATACACATGCATGGACATGTGCAAACTTAGATAAATGGGGCTAGCTTTTGCGTTTTTACCTTTCTTCCGGATATATATTTTGTGTTGGTTGGCCAGAAAAAAATCATGAGAAATTAGCTCTCATTTTGCTCTTTCGTTCTTATAACAATTTACAAATTTGATTGTATATGAACATGTATTAATGCTACATATGAATATGATGAGTGGAACATTATTTTACCTTGGCAGCCGTCCTCAAGGTAAGGGTTACCCTGAAATCCTTTTGTGCAGTTACAGATGTAGCCTTGTCCACCGGCTCCGTTGATGCACCGGCTGTTTTTGCTGACGCACGCGTATCCAGGCTTTGTGCGTGCGATGTAACAGTCATCGAATCCCACGGCCCAATCAAGCACCACCGGCACTAGTTTGTCGTCATGCAACTCGGACGATGTCACATAGCTTGTTGAGAAGGTGAAGTTGGATGACTCCATGAGCACCGCGTAGCTGCAGAGGCTCACGCTTTCGTTCCCCGACGCGCTCAAGTTCGGGTCGAACCACACCTGGTAGTACTGCAAGCCCGACGGGATGGTCGTCTGACAGCAGCCCATCCCGTTGCAGGAGCCGTTCCGAAGGCCCGTCAGGTAGTTATCAGACTGGCACATCGCGACGCACCCGGTCTGGTACGTGGCTGCGTTGTCCATGCTGTCGCCAATGTACGCCAGCGTCCGGCACCCGACCACCGTGAACTTGTTCCTGGTGTCGGAGAATGTGTACGGCCTTCCCGTCAGGTTCCAATACCACGTGCTGGGCTCCATCTTCCCAGACGAGATGTCGTAGCAGTAGTAAGAGATGTTGTTGAGTACCCGCACCTGGCCACTCGAGAGGGAGATGTTGATGACCTCGACGGTGGAATTTATTCCACGCCGTCTTCACTGGTATGGCGACACTCGATTTCGAAGCCCGGCAGCATGCAGTGGTCTGGCCCGTTGCCGAACGGGTAAGGGATATCTAGCTCGCCGCATTTCCTTTGGCACTCCCCTCTAGGCGGCGGCACCGATCCACCCGTCCCGGAAGTGGCAAGGAGCTGTGGCGCCCCATGCACAACGCCGAGCCACACTGTTAGTGCTGCTAATACTGCGCAAAATGCCATGGATGCACACAGTACTTTGCTTGTAATGGACCGGCCACTGTCCGGCTGATTATATAGAGCAAATTCCTGATTTGTCTCTGTTTAAAATACGTATACCTTATTTGTCCCTACTAAATCATAGTTGCCATAGAAGGGAAACTGAAATTTAAGGACAAATAAGATATACACATCTAAAACAGAGAACAAAAAACATGGAATTTACTTGATTATATAATGGTCATAGTCGGATCGGATAATATTTTTTTGGGATGCATGGATGGGAGCCGTTAGAATCCGACGACCAGGAAGAAAAGTCTTTGCCTTTGTGTGCTCATCCGAATAAATGATCTGAACCACTTCCATAAAACGATTCCCCAAGCACGACACATGATAGTACTAGTGAGTAGGAAATGGCAAGAACCTCTATAGGTACATCCCAAGTCAATAGGTTCGATAGTCTTAACAAAAAAAAGTCAATAGATTCAAGCACACTTGATTTCTTTTGATTGTTTTAGCATGCTCATGTGTTGCTAGACAATTTGCCAAAAAACTATATAAGGGACAATTTGGCATAGTTGGCGTGACGGTAACAGCAACGGAAGAGGATAATAAAGTTTACCAAGTCCAAATTGCCATGTAATGTAATGCATGTGCAGCTGATGTAACGGCAGACCAGAGGTGTAGTACACATGAGCGTTGACCGTGCTGATTTTCTAGAATTTTAAGTTCGGTTGGTTTGTACCATATAAATAGAAAATGCAGGGAAATATTATTAGTCGTGATGACTATATAGGAGACACGCAACGTAATTACGCATTGAAAAAATACCAACTTGTTACCAAAATAATGAATTTCTTCTTTGATGGAAGCATTATTGAGTCTCGCTAGCTTGTTCATGTGGATGTGTGATCAATATTTTCTGCAAATTGAGAAAGCTTACCTCGAGAATCCAATAGAGTAACATGTCTATTCCTATTCTCTTCAAGCTTAGACAGGTCATCCATGCATGCATTTCTCTGGATGGGTGAGTAACATTCATGGTATATGCTACTTGTGTTGCTAATGAGGAGCTGGTTAAAATTTATAAAATGCATCAACTTTAGGAACCCAAATAGCTGAACTAGGCGCACATCTTTAGAAGGCTATGCGATTGATACTGTTTTGGAAAAGTTTGCATATACTGTAACAATTAATACAATGGATAAGAAGCTAAATAATAAGAATGATATTTAACCTTAGAGGATACTCCTCTGTTCTTCAAATGTTGTTGTTAGGACAACAAAGTTAGTGTAAATTTGAACTAACATTGTTGTCCTAACGCCATCAATTGAAGAACAGATGGAATACTACCCAAGGGTCAAATGATATTATTTTATCATCCTATTTTTGTTAAATTTAAGAGTAAATTTTACAAAACTACAACTACATGCATAATAAAATTTAAGTATGAAATTCAGCTCACAAAACGACAACTATTTATGTACCTTCGATGATGCTAGTACGTACATTCCCTCATTAGGCACTGACCGGAGAGCGAATGGCCTCACCAATATGTTTGCTATTTTCAAATGGAAGCATTATCATAGAATACTTGGGTCCTGTTTCGGCACAGGTTTGTTAGTACAAAATTTAGCATTGTGCTAGTATAGAATTGTGCAAACCAGAAAATGCATAAATGAAGATTATCCGAGCGTGCCACATGTAATCAGAATTAAGATAACTAGACCATCAACCCGCGCGCCTGCACGGGTTAATTATTTGAAAGAAAAATTTTGGGTTAAAAATGATATGGCATTTAGTTGTATGTTCAAAACTGCAGAATAGAAGTGTTGTGGATCATAAATTTTATAACAATCTGTTGTATTCAATGAAAGTTGATATAGTATAACAAATTATTTTGATTTCCAATATTTGAGAAATAAATTTTTGAACTATTATATATGCTGTTCTAGCTTATTATATATAGTAGTTATGGTTTATAATGTTTTTATGTTCTAATAAGTAACCTGGAGCTAACGTGATACAGAAACAACCTAATCCCCATGGATCCATCCGGTCTCACTAAGAGGATCAACCATGGTCCAGACTCAGCTCGCTAGATGCAATGAGGTTGAGTTTGTGTGCAGCCAAAACTTTGACCCCCCCAATACTTTGTTATTCCATCCTGACTAATTGTCAGAGCACCAAGAATAATGGCTTCTAGTTCTTTGACCTTCCAAGACTTTACTGGTAAAAAATCTACAAGTCAATCGTAATCCTTGAAACATTTGCGCAACTCCATCTATGATGTACTCCACCGCTAATGGTAAAATTTTGGCTCTCCACATGCACATCACTTTGCCTCTGCTTATTGCCACATGATAATATATTTTCAGAGAATGATAATATGCACACAAGATGTATGTATAAAGAATACTAATTAAATTACATCATGTATATATTGCGGTGAAAATCGCATTCTACATGCTGAATAATTTGATTAGCTTCAGGTCAGATAACATGTTGATGATTCACTGTAGTACATCTTTGGAGAAGATTTACATATTCATTCAAGACACTAACCTAATAATAATATGTACCTAAGTCGATCATTTTATCCAACGATGAATTAGGTAAGGGTGAATGTACTCATTAATCCTGAATGAATAACCTTCTCTTGGCAGGTTCCTAGTTCCTACGCCACCTGTTTCCACCACATTAACCAAGCATACCTGAATAACCTGATAACTCGCTAGGTTCTACATGTCCGGACGACAACTGCATGCCATCCTGCAATATCTGCTACTGCAATATTAGGAATTCTCCACCACATTCCACTATTCTTTCGTCATGGGCATATCCATCACCAGAATCAGTTGTATCACTATTTCTTCTTTCTACAGAATCTGGATCCCATCTTCTTGCGAGCTATCTTTTCTTTCAGGCAAAATAAGCACAGGTTTCACAACACCCAGGGAACCATCTCTTGTGTTCCATGGTTGGCAAGCATGCCTTACGGACATAACAACTGGAGACTGGAGTTCATCATCACCGAAAATCACAAACTATCGATGCTTTGCTTTGCTATTACAATTTTTGGACCGCTTTTGATGGCTGCTGGATGCCTGGCGCTAGAACCTGCCTTTTCTTTCTCGCAGTTAGCATGGGCTTCACAGCACTCGGAGCAACGTCTCCTGTTCCATGGCGATATTTTTTTACGCCCATGGCGATAAATTTGATGTTGCGATTGCTGAATCTTTCTACCGCTGGTGGCGCTAGGCCGGCTGCCATGAAAGAAGAATTGAGAGGACGACGTTAGCATCTTTATTTTTTACCATAATAACCACGGGGTGTATTTTAAGATACTATATTTCATAATGGCAAATGTGGGTAATTTGAGTCAAGTTAATTAAATCCAATGGCTACATTAATATGAATGATTAGATTAGACCAAAATCAATGGTTAGATGTTTTGCTTTTTGTGAGGACTAGATTGAATGCCCCGCGCAGTTGCACGGGCTATGATGAGGACATCACACCATCGGATATAACCAACACTCCTCCAATACACTTACATAATTCAAGGACAAAAACTAGAGCACGACAATTGAATTTACGGGTGAGCATGTTCTTAATGATCTCTTTATTTATATTTGAGAATATATTACTACCTAATGAGTTAATTATTGTTAGGAACCATGGAGATGATGATAATATGTTTAAGGAGGATGTTAGAGGCGTGGAGGGCCAGCAAGGACGTCCATGTCAAGTTGGAGACCCAAACAAAGTCGACTTTGAGTCTGTTTCGGAGTCCAGAAACAGCCTGCACCAAAACGGACGCCCTGGTCGCATACGAAGTCCGTTTGGGACGTTCTTTATATGGATGAAAAGATAATTTGATAACCTTTCCATTGGCGCTGGTCCCATATCCAAATTTGTCCCGAGTCGTCGGGAATTGCCGAAATACTAAGACGTCCAGAAACTGTCCCGGTGTTGCACCACCGTCTTTTGGCCTTTGGGCCGTGTATTTTGTTGAGCCCACTTAGGGCTGCATCCAGGGGAGGATGGACGACCCTAGGGACCTCATAAGGAGCCGCCGCCCCTTCCTTAGGGTTTGGGGGTTTTGCTTAGATTATTCTGTCAAAAATAGTTTCGCCGTTTTGTCGGTTTGTGAGACCCCAACTCGTGAGTTTAATCATATATTTGCAATTTGGTTGCTTCTATCTTGTTCTTGCTTGTGTTCTTCGATTCGCAGGCAAGGATTAGCCTTCTTGGCGAGGTCAATCGTGCTTGCACGGTTGATAACCAGACGTGGTGCTGCGATTGCGGGGTTCGGAACGTGTTATTCGGAAGCCGGATCGATTTGTGTCAAGTCTCCGCCAAATCGTTGTTTATCGGAACCTTTCGGAAGATCGGGAACCTAGTCCACATCAAGTGGTAATCAGAGCTTCAGGTGCACCGTCAGGTTCCCCCTATCCTCGTTATTTTGTTTCGTCCTAAACTCCAGAAAATTGCCCTACAAAAATAGTTATTCGTTGTGTATCTGCTGTCCTATATCCCCTTTGTGCCTCGTAATTTTTTATTTTCAGATTGTATCTCTGAATTTTAGTCCCTGTTGTGTCGTTGTGTTTCAGCTTGAACTTGTTCACGGTCTAGTTTTGGGTATGTTCTTGAGTTCCCAATAGTTTGCAGAGAGAACAGTAGCATCCGTTCCAATTTTGGGTGCAAAAAAAAAAAGAGCAAAGAGAGGAAAGATTTTTTTTCCTCTACGTTATGAGCTCATGTTTAGATGCTTCATTTGAGTTATAGAGTAGCTAGCTCTTGCTACAGTTCTGTTCTAAAGGAAAAAAAAAGGAAAGTAAAAGGCAGAAAGGTGAAAAAAGAAAAGAAAAGAAAAAGCCACACCAAAAAAAAAGAGAGAAGAACGAGAGTAAAAAGGAAAAGAAAGAAAATTATCAGAATTGTTTCATCCTTTTGAGTCCCTTGAGTTGAGTTGTGATATTGCTTGCTTAAACTAGGTCCGAGATAAGTTTAGACTGGTAATATAGACTAGACTGGGACTGTTATTCAGTTTTGCAATTCTGAATTGAAAATTTGCAATTCCTTGCTACTATATTTTGCCTATCCAAACTTCACACATATCCTTCTGAACAATCACAGGTTTTGACCCTCGCAATTGTTGGCTCATAATCTCTAGGTATCCTTTGCTTTGCTGATAGTAAGAACCTCTTAAGAGCTTGGTTAGATGCTTCCATTTGCATATTGAGAGTTTTCACTGTTCATACATAGTAGTGATAGGAAAATATACTTCGTATTTTTTCTTGTTTGCTGCTAACAATGACAGGTGATGATATGAGGATTCTAGCACAACGAGTGTTGAGTTCTCAAATGGAGAAGATGGAGCAAAATCAAGTCAATAATTTATTCCAAACTTTCTTTGTTGTGATGAATCGACGTTGTCGTGTCGTAATTGATAGTGAAACTAGCCGCAACATTGCAAGTGCTGAGTTGGTCGAGAAGCTTGGCTTGACCACACAACCGCACCCACATCCATACTATATTCGATGGGTAAATTGTTGTGAGAAGATTAAGGTAACAAAAATTGCACGTATCAATTTTTTTATTGGTAATTATAAGGATTATTCTGATTTTGATATAGTGCCTATGCAAGCATGTCATTTGTTGCTAGGTAAACTTTGGATTGATAGAAACAATGTTCTGCACAATATTGTTACTAATAGATACTCTTTGAAACATAATGGTACTAAAATAATTCATAAACCTATGAGTGCTGCCGAAATTTTAGAAGCTGATCTAGAAAGATTTGAGAGGAGAAAGAATGAGCCTTTTAGAAAAGAATGGGAGGGTTTATATGATCCAACACTTTCATCTAAATCTGAATTGATAGAAGAACATCATATTTCCGTGCCGCTTGTTGGAGCTAATACCTTTCAGGATATACAAAAGGATGAGGATGAAGTGGAAGAAAATGAGGTGTGCACAAGCTCATGTGCAAATTCAGAACCATCACTTCACAATGCAACTATTACTCTTGTTGAGAACACAGGTAATGTCAATTGTGCTACACTCACAGAAGGTGAGAATTATATTGATGTGCAGAATTTTTCTACAAACCATGCTATCATAGAGCAATTGTTAGTGGAACCATCTCTGAATTTATCTTTGTCACATGATGATTTGCTTGACGATCCTTGTGATAAAGAGGAGTTGTGTGCTGATGCTTCATTTATACCTTTGCAACAACTAATGAATGAAAATACTTGTGCTAACAATATAACCTTGCTTCCGATTGCTTCTGAAATTGATGAGTTGAAATTGTTGTCTTCTTTAAGTACTTTAGTTTACATTGAATTTGATACTCTCTGTGATCTAATTAGTTTGGAGAAGAAATTTTTATGTGCTGAATTGCCTTGGTTGCCTAGACATACATATCACTATATAGGAAACTATAGTTGTCAAGGACAATATATGGTGCATCGAGTTTATATTTGTTCGAAACAAAAATCTTTTTTGTTTGGGCAACAATGTGATGAATTAGAGGGCTATATTAACACTAATCATATAAAATCCAGTTGCTCTAGTTTTGTTTTTAAGAAACAGGATATCTTCCAAGAAGGGGAGCATTGGTGGTTTTCACCTACAATATCCTCTACAACTATGGTCAAACCGAGGACCGATTGTTTTCAAGGAGAGAAGAACAATAAGGAAATAATATCCTTCAAAATAATCATTCAAGCACCAACGACGCCGAGGACGGCTTTTCATCAAGAAGGGGAGGATGATGAGGACATCACACCATCGGATATAACCAACACTCCTCCAATACACATACATAATTCAAGAACAAAAATTAGAGCACGACAATTGAATTTACGGGTGAGCATGTTCTTAATGATCTCTTTATTTATATTTGAGAATATATTACTACCTAATGAGTTAATTATTGTTAGGAACCATGGAGATGATGATAATATGTTTAAGGAGGATGTTAGAGGCGTGGAGGGCCAGCAAGGACGTCCATGTCAAGTTGGAGGCCCAAACAAAGTCGACTTTGAGTCTGTTTCGGAGTCCAGAAACAGCCTGCACCAAAACGGACGCCCTGATCGCATACGAAGTCCGTTTGGGACGTTCTTTATATGGATGGAAAGATAATTTGATAACCTTTCCATTGGCGCTGGTCTCATATCTAAATTCGTCCCGAGTCGTCAGGAATTGCCGAAATACTAAGACGTCCAGAAACTGTCCCGGTGTTGCACCACCGTCTTTTGGCCTTTGGGCCGTGTATTTTGTTGAGCCCACTTAGGGCTGCGTCCAGGGGAGGATGGACGACCCTAGGGACCTCATAAGCAGCCGCCGCCCCTTCCTTAGGGTTTGGGGGTTTTGCTTAGATTATTCTGTCAAAAACAGTTTTGCCGTTTTGTCGGTTTGTGAGACCCCAACTCGTGAGTTTAATCATATATTTGCAATTTGGTTGCTTCTATCTTGTTCTTGCTTGTGTTCTTCGATTCGCAGGCAAGGATTAGCCTTCTTGGCGAGGTCAATCGTGCTTGCACGGTTAATAACCAGAGGAGACGTGGTGCTGCGATTGCGGGGTTCGGAACGTGTTGTTCGGAAGCCGGATTGATTTGTGTCAAGTCTCCGCCAAATCGTTATTTATCGGAACCTTTCGGAAGATCGGGACCCTAGTCCACATCAGGTTAGACACTAAACACTTCTATAATATTTTATAATGACTTTAATTTTATTCGTGCCGTGTTGTAATAATTTGACAGAATTGTTTCTGACGGACTTATCAACCACTAAAAATATGTTCTCTCTTTGTGTGTCCTGCCTTAAATTTCTCCTTTCCGTTGTGCCAATCCTTGCTTTTCAAAGAAAGGTTAATACTTTAATGTTATCCCATACTCTAAAAAGCACAAAAAAATTAGAGTTCACAAATAACAAAAGTTGTTCCTCACATTTCCTACCAACATAAAACTTTATAAGTTTTAGAGTTCGGCAAATAAATGTTTCAGCCAAGAGACGAACAGAACCATGATAAGTCCTGATTCCTTTTTTCTGCAGCAATGGATTGGTTTTAGACAGTTACACAAGCTTAAATACTTCCCCTCCTCGAGGACAAACTAACTTTTCAAGCACTTAAGTTTGTTGTGTTGGCTGAGAATCAGGTGAAAAACAATTTGTTTTTTGAAAAATAGGAAATTCACTACGTTTCCATGAAAAGGTACAGAAGGGACAATTTTATTTCAGTGTTTCATAAGGGATTGGGTGTTTTTTCAGTAGCTCACAAGGGATTCCTTCCATTATTTTATTGCCAGTGTCTCACACTATGGTGTTTGATAATAAATTTATTTATCGGATATTCTAGAAAAAAGTGTTTTAAATGATCTCATTCACTTCCTCATGTAAAATAGTTAAACATTGAGAACAGGTAGGACAATATAATGTACATTTATTTAAATAAAATTACATTGTTTTTTTGTGTGAAACTTATTTAGGAAAAATAATTTCCAAAATAATTTCAATTATATAAAAATTGGTTGGCTAAATATATGGTATAATAATTACTCTACATAAACAAATAGGTAACAATCAACTTGCAGTACAGTAGGTTATGAGAAGTAAACAAAAGAATACTAGCTGCTAGCAACAAAAGAGAAGATCATATTATTATCTGCTTATTTTAATTTCATTCCGCCGTATTGCTTTTTGTTCGGAGGAAGATTTGCTATTTTAGCATCTTGGGTGTTGGGATGGAGTCCGAGAACAATTTTTAGACGCTAGATATGCTCGGACAGATACGTACAAATGACTCCGTGCAAAATATATGATGTGAAGTGGGTATAAACTAGTTTGAAAATTTAAATACGAATCAAAAGAAGAAAAGAGACTTATCCCGATGAACCAATGGCATGAACTATGGGCCAACATGTGGGGCCCACGTGTCATTGAACTAGGGGCCGGTGGTTTTGGAATTACTTCGAATTCATTTGAGTTGTTATGAATTCATTTGAGTTATGATGAATCAAAATATTTAAAAAATTTAAATTATTTTTAAATTTTAATTTTTAAGATATTTATTTTTTATTTTTTTAAATTTTTTAAATTATTCCGAATTCATTTGAGTTATTGTAACATCCCAAAGTGTAATAATTAAGTTGTAATAAAAATGTTGGAGTTTGGAAAAGGTTTGGATAAATTTGGAAAGAATTTGAATCAAATTTGGATGAAAAATGAGTTAAAGAAATTCGCAAATCATTTATTTGAATTTTCTTCGCACCGGGCCGAATCTTCTCCGCACGGCCCACTTCCCTTTTCTTTCACGCAGCCTAGTCCGGCCCAGCCCGCGGTCAACGGTTCTTCTTCCACCTTTTTCCTCCCTTTCTCCCTCACCCGCGCGCGAGCTCGCTGCGACCGCCACCTCGGACGCTTGGCGTTATCTACCGCCGCAGCCGCCCGGGCCCGCGCCAACCACTCCCTCCACCCTTTTTCACCTACAAAACCCCCGAGCCACCGCCGTTCTCCCCACCCTAGCCTCCGCCTCGAGGCGCGGTTTCCATCGCCGCCATTAGGGAAGCTTCGAGCTGGTGAGTCCCGTCCTCGTTTTCCTTGCGCGGCGTGCAACGCTCTTTCGCATGGTGATGATGGTTCTTGGTTTCGTGCAAGGGAACGGAGGTTTGGGCCACTTGAAGCTTGGAGCCGGCACCTTCTCCGTCGTCGCTCGTCGCCGTTAGGGCCTCTCCGGTGAGCTCATGTCCTGTTCCTTGTTCCCCTTCGCGCGCTGCATCTCCTCGCTCTAACCGCCATCTTGTTGTCTCTTGGAAGCCCGGGAACGAAGCTCCGTGCGGTCACCACCGCCTCCCGCACGACATTCGTCACCCGCCGCCGTCTAGCCGCCTCGCTCGTCGTCGCTAGAGCTCCTCCGTCTTCCCCGAGCTTCACTAAACCTTGCTGGTGAGGTCCCACCGTTTTTCCCCTCCTTTACTTCTTGGATTGTCCGCGAATTTCTAGTTCTCGTCGGGTTCCGCCGCCGTTCCTCCATGGACGCCGGTGAGGAGCGAGCCTTGGTGTTGCTCGTGCTTGTTTAGCGGCTCCGGTACCTTCGCGTGGTTGAGGGGAAGGTGCTGCCCACGCCAGCTTTGGAAAAGGGGTAGCTTGCTAGGGCGTTGGCGGGATCCCCATGGCCGCCGCCGCGGAACTCGTCACCGGCGGGGTTCCGGTGATCCCCTCGGGTCGCGAAGTGGGGCTTTATGCTCTACGCGGTTGCGCATCACTCGGGCGTGTGCAAAGCGGGGTTTTGGGGACCCCGGAGTCTTTCCCCTTGCGCGCGCTGCCGCGGTTGCTCCGGCGAGCCTCCGCCGTTGAGCCGCCGCGAGCTGGTCCTTGTGACCGGCACGGCGAGTGCGCGGCGTTGAGGGGCGTGCGTCGGTGCCCTTGGGTGGGCCGCCGGCGAGCCGTGTCGCCAGGAAGAGGGAAATCCGGCAAGCCTTGCGGTGGCGTTCGGCGGCGCCGCCCCTTCTCGGCGAGATGACGTTGGGCCGACGTCATCGTGGGCCCCGCCCCATCCGGTTGGTCCATGGGGTTTTGGTTCCCACTTTTGTATGACACGGTTCATGTCGACAGCAGAGAGAGAGGAAAGAGAGTGGGCCTGTGGACCCGGTCAACGGAATATTCCGAGGGAATCCGAGGGAATATTCCCTAGTTTTTCATTTTCTTGGATTTTCCCGAATTTCCATAATTCCTTTTTCTTTGGAAATTCTTATCTTTTCTCCGTAGTCTCGGAAAATTACGCGGTCGGTTGCGTTGGACTCGTAGAGTCGTGCTCTACACATTAGTGTAGCTTTTGGTCATGTTCTAGTACCGTAATTTCCGTCGTTCATTTAGTCTTTTCCTATTGCCTCAATTTGCGTGCCTAACCCCCGTTTCACGATCTGTTTGTCGGACGGTGCCGAGGAGTTCCCGTCGGAGCCACGGTTTGAGGAGTTTCCACCTGAGCAGCCGTTCGAGTACCCCGACCCAGCCTGGGACCGGCGCTTTCCGGGCAAGCCGCAATCCTTGACCACTCGTGTACCTAATTAGCAATTTGATCCATGCATGTGAACTCGTTACTTGCACTTGTAGTTTACCTATGCCATACTATGCTATCCTTGCCACCGATTGCCATAGGTTGTTCTATCTGTTACTGCCCGCATGCTTAGTAATTGCTTAGTTGCTTAATTGAACCCTACATGATGATTCTACATGTTTTTGTGTAAAATAAAATGTAGGTGTTTCTTAGGTGTTGAGTTTCTATACTAGATACCCTGTAGGACTTTTGCGGGGGTGAGTGTAGGTGATTAGGTGCTGGGAGATTTTTGGAGAGTCTCTATTTGGAGAGTGCTCGTTATGGGCACGGTTGTGTAGGAACCTTGGGTTATGGGATTCCTATTGTGGTGACACCGTTGTTGAGACTCGTTGTTTTGAGGAGATGGATGGTGACTCGCCCCGGCAGCTTGAGTACCGGTTCTTGGTTGCTCGCTCTTTGGTTTCCTAGCATTCCACGTGACCCGTATGGGCGAGCTGGATCAGGATACTTAGCGGAGGACTAGGTGACCCGCCGTGGTGTAGAGATTAGTGGTAGTGGGTTTTTGGAGCGTTTGTCTCGACCCACGAGCAGAGGATATCCCACCTGGCCCGTGGTACGCCTTGTCACACCCTTCAGGACCTTTTTTTCCTATGTTGTGGTTAGAGGATCCCGGACTCGAGGGACGGGCGCCTACCGATCGATGCTTTGTTGAATGATCTTGTGAGTGTTGCTTTGCTTGGGCCACGACGGTGGTCTTTTGTTTGAGTACCTCTTCACGTGGGTACGGATGCTTACTCTCTGTAGAGATATACAATCTATACGTATAGGCTAGCCCAAGATATTGGGCATTACCATTGAGCGACACGCTTGATTAGCATTTACTACTTCTCCCCTCCGATAGGTGTTTTACTTCCGGCTTCGAGCTGTGGTTCCAGTGGAGGTGTGCTTGGATATAAAATTTGATCCTTGCGGGATTGTGTTGTTTCCTGCAAGGCCACTTATAAAATTTGACTAATAATAAAATATGATTCACATAGACTTGAGGATAATTGCCATAGGTGCTAGCCCCTGCCTATACTTGAATTATCCAAGCATGCATACATTGTTGCTAGGTAGTTGCGGCTTGTTGAGTACTTTATGTACTCATAGCTTTCCAACTTTGTTTTTCGACGCCGGGTGCGGAGGATCCCGCGAGCCTGCCGACGGAGCCGACGGTGTGGAGTGACGGTCTCGCCTACACTCAAGTTGCTTGTGGGAGTTGGTCTTCATCGCCGATCTTTATGTGAGACGGTTCTGCTAGATTTCATCCTTGTTATCGTGATGGCTTGCGTGCCACGCTCTTGTATCCATGAGATTGAGATTTGAGTTTAATAATGTACTATTAGAAATTCTATCTTGCCTTGTTTTTATTCTATCTTTATGGTTTTTCTATACTAACTTGTGATGGATGTACGTGCCACACTCCCGGGAGTGGCATGGAGGTACAAAGGGTTCGGGTTTCACTTGGGTGAAATCCGGGTCCTCACGATTATTATGAATAATTTCGACTTATTGTAAATTAAGTAGAATTATTTTGAATTATTGTGAGTTATTTTGAAATATTTCAAAATTATTGTGAATTATTTTGATTTACTTTGGTTATTTTAGGTCAAAATTATTTTATTAATTTTTGGGCCTTTTGAATTATATTAGTTTATTTTTATTTATTTTGAATTATTTTCATTTATTTGAATTATTCTGATTTATTCTGAATTATTTTCATTTATTTTGATTTAGTTTTGATTATTCCGAGTTGTTTTCATTTATTATGAATTATTTTTTTAATTATTCTGAGTTTTTTTGATTTATTTTAAATAACTCTGAATTAATTTAATTAAGTTAAGTCGGTCTAGTCTCGTAATAACGGGTGCCTTTTTGACGATATTGGTGCCTTTTTGCTAACCATCTTCGATGTTTTACATACACCAACTTACACGAGAAAGGAAGGTATAACGATGCGGTCTGGTCCACACATGTTGAACATGTTGTCTTCCCTTTGATCTGCCCATTGAGATCCGAGCGTGTCGGGTTATCACCGACGGTGCAAAGAAAGATGGCGTGCAGGGTGAACTCTTCCTGTCCGTACGCATCATAAACCTTCACCCCTTGTTTTCATAATAGTTTCATGTCTTCCATGAGTGGTTCAAGAAAGACATCAATATCAATTCCAGCTTTGTTTCGGACCAGAAATCGGTGTAGTTAGTAGAAGGTACTTACTCTTGTGGCACAACCATGAAGGAATATTGTAGAAGCAACTAATCATCGGCCAAGTATCGTGCGGGTTTGTCATCTCTCCGAAAGGATTCATTCCACCTGTACTTAAAGTCATTATTAGATTCCTCTTTTCGACGCAAAATCGGGATGGTTAATGTCGACGTTCTTCCATCGTCGAGCGTCGAGCAGGGTGACGCATCATCCCATCCTTCTTACGCCCGTCAACATCATCGTGTCATGTCATGAGTTTAGCGTCTCTACTGTTGGCAAAAAGACGCTTCAAGCGATCGATTATCGGAAGGTACCACATCACAAGGGCTGGCACTTTTCTTTCATCAACCACATCTTCTTGCACATCATGAGAAACACGAGCGGTATTGGTTTTCTTCCTCTTCTCGCCCAGCTTTCTTTCTACTTTTGGACTTATCCATGATGTCCGTATCATCGGTTCCATCATTAGTTTTGTATCGACGGGCGTTGCATGTTGGACATCTAGTCTTATTGGCATGCTCTTTACGGTACAATATGCGAGTGGTCATTGGCGGACCCAGATTGTATTAACTCGGGCATTCAAACATATAGTTAGCAAGAAAATTTTTCTTGATGATTCAGGTGGTGAGAATTTTTTTGAAAAAACAAGATGAAATATGTTACTTTGGCCTTATTTTTTATGCTTCTCCACTCAAAAAACAAAATTTTATCATTAAATGCTTGTGTATGATTATATGTATTGAACACATGTACATGTACTTTATGCTTTGGGCATAAATTTTGGGCATTGAGCTGCATCCAATGAATCCATGCAGGTCCGCCACTGGCAGTGGTTTGGACAAGCATGTATTTTTTGTACGCCTAAGGTCAACGGTGCCAATACTTTCTTTGCATTGTATGTGTTGGTGGGCAAAGAGTTTGGTTTTGGTAAAATTTTCGCTAACAGCTCTAAAAGTTGGTTGAAGCTTGTGTCCGACCACCCATTCTTAGCCTTAAGTGTGACAAGCTCTAGCACTGTCTCGCAAGATCGTGCAATCCTTATGACACCCCTTGAATTCCTCGTATAAAAACTCCTTTGACGCCTTCTCCAATGCATCCAAGTTATCCAAAGCTCGCCTTTTTTTTGGACTAGGTTCTCGTTGTTAATGTGGATCAACAATTCCTCCACATCGAGACCGCCGTCAAAGTCCTCGCTTTCATTGACAAGTTATGGACCATCCGTGTAACCTAATGTCGTTGCATATTCTGTGCTACTTTCAGCCCTCACCCTACGCTCGTCGTGGTCAACTCTTGCTCTTATCACCTCTTCGACGTGGTCACCTTGTGCATGAAGTCCTATTTCACCGTGTTTTATCCAGATATAGTAGTCCTTCATAAATCCTTTCTCCAACAAGTGCTCACGGATAGTCTCGGATGTCTCAAACATAAACATGTTCCTGCAACGGGTACAAGGACAATAGATATATTGTGTACCCCTTCTTCTTGCGTGTCGCTTCGCTTCTTCAACGAAACCCGTGACCTTTTGGAAATATACAACAGCATCACCACCCCCACCAGTGTACATCCAAGATCGATCTTCCATCTTTCTATACACGTGTATCGTAAATAAAGAAATAAATAATAATTAAAATCTAAGTCAAAAAGGATTTATATGCTAAAAAGAAAAAGTAAAGGCTATATTACAGGTTCATAATAAAATCTAGACACAAGAATATTACATACTATAGTGTGATTTAAAAGTTAATAATAAAATCTCTACATAAATTACTGTTAAAAAAAGATTATAAATAAAACCTAGATCCAATACTAGGTCTAGATCCAAAACTAGATCCCTACATATAAAAGCCTACATATATGTACGGAGAGGATAAGTTTAATTACTAAACAACCTGTGATATGCATGAGGAGCAGTAACCATGTCATTTATAGGTAAAAAAATGGATCCAAACTCTAGGAAAAGTAACCATTAAAACAAAGACTAAAACTATGGTTAAACACCAAAAAATGCATGGAACGATATGGATTTATCTCCTAGAACAATATCCTTCCAAAAAAACAGGTTCAAAACCTCCCCCTTCTTTTTTGGCTTTTTCCGTCCTCCGTACGGACAGCTCGTCCGTGAGCTCGCGAAACAGAGCTCTGTCGGGAGGAAGGGGACGCATTTCTACACTGTTGCCTTCAATAGCGGGCATGATGACGTCACCCTGGCGACGATATTACAACAACCCTGTAATAACGGACCAGGTGACATCACAGGTGGCCGCTATTGCAGGCTGCCCCATTAATATCGGCCGCTAGTGACGTCAT
Organism: Chloris gayana; assembly: GCA_031894775.1. Classification (NCBI taxonomy): domain Eukaryota; kingdom Viridiplantae; phylum Streptophyta; class Magnoliopsida; order Poales; family Poaceae; genus Chloris; species Chloris gayana. The sequence goes on along the minus strand of JAUNZO010002007.1, from coordinate 116,818 downwards.
CGTGCGGTCGATATTACTGACCCAACCAGTAATAGCGGACGACAGGTGACGTCACCAGTGGCCGCTATTACTGGGTGACCCCCATCTGTAATAACGTTGCCTCCGATGACGTCATCTGCGTCCGCTATTGCAGTGACCCCTGCAATAGCGTTTCACCCTGATGACGTCAGCAATGGCACCCATCAATAGCGTTTTTTGTGTGCCCGCTATTGCTGGAAAATGCCTCCTGATATTGCTGGCTCTTTTTATAGTAGTGTTTGCTACCTCCAAAGCAGCTATTTATAGCATTTAGATTTAGAGCCAGGATTTATATTCTATCATCTAAATTGTAGTTCAATTGTTAAGTCATGTACAGATCCGACGGTCCGCTAGCTGCTGATTTCAAGCATCAGCGGTCAGCTATAGCTGAGAAGCGTGGTTCGAAACTATCTACAGATTCTTAAGCGCTAGCCAGCCATGAAAGAAATAATCCTATCACACTCGGCAAACAAGTACAGGCTAGAACGCAACACGCCCCGCAGCGTGAAATGAATTCTCCAAAAGGACGGTCAGGCACCGGAATAAGCTTTCCCACGAATGCCAATGGCCAGCTGCACAAAGCAATAATAAGGCTTTTAAGTTCTAGGAGGAAACAAATCTGAAATCCTACACAAGTTGAACCATTAACAATATTCCATTAATGATAAATGTACCACCATACCGAGATCTGCTTTATCCAATTAAAGTACAGAGGAGAAGCTTAATTACCTAATGAAAGCAAGACATATCGAGATCATCCATAGCTGCCAGCTTAGCTTAACTGTTGAGGCAAACTTGCCAAGGAATTCAATGATATGTGCCTGAATACACACAAACAAAGAGCATATGGGGACAATTTGCCAAAATCAATTAATATGTTCGGCATGAGAAAAATAGCAATTTGTTTACCTGAACTATAACTGTTATCCCTATAATGCCCATAAACAGACGGTTCCTTGTAATACCCTTAAATATATTCAACTTATCTAGTTTCCGAGAATTGAATTCATTGAATACCTAAGGAGAACCACAGCGGATGATGATATGTTAGGCCTGGATATTCCAAAGTCTCACGATATACTAGAAGTCCAAAGGGAGAAACTTACCTGGAACAGAACAAATGTGTTGAATATGAACGTATTTTTCACTTTATGTGCATGTGCTGGGTTATAATTTTTCAATTGCAAGAGGCTCTCTGCCCTGAAGTTGAGAGTAAGGAGGACCGAAACTTGAAAACAAACCTTAACGAAGAACAGAGTCATCAAAGAAAGAACTATATAAACAAGAACACACAGAATATTCCATGATAAAACGTGTCATACCATTATGATCAAGTTTATCCACATGATATTTGTTATCAAAGGCTCCCTAAAAACAAAGAGATTGAAACACCTTTAGCTTTGAGTAGGCAAATTATTATTTTTACATTTAATTTAAGAATGAAACAATATCTTGTTTGCATATATAAAATGGAAGTTATTTCACGGACATCAACAATGAGACCAGGAACATGATCTTATGCCATGTAATAAATCAAAATGGTCTAAAAAGTCATCTAACTAAAATTATCAACAACCTCACATTTAAATTCTCACAAAAACACAGTCTGTACAAAAAATATATGTTTTGATCAGAGGCCTAGAAGGAAGATGGAATATATCTCCCAAATTCATAACATTTGCCAGTAAGATCAACTAAATTATATTGAGAAATTTAGGAAGGTAGTGAGCAAATAAGTGCGAGCACAAGAACAAACCTTTTTCCAATTGGCGGTCTCTGCATTAGACAGTTAGTTGGCTGTTCAGTTGCCAATGCAAGGGCACCCAGAGTATCTATCACTATATTCACCCACAGCAGCTGTAAGCCAAGGGATTAAAAATATGAATTTCAACGAACACTCAGAGCAGAGGTAGTGACTCTTATCTTTTAATAAATACTAGCAACACATACGAAACTGAAAGACACTATAAACACTCAAGAAGTACAACAGCAATGGCAGTTCAAAGAATATTGGGCAGACAAATATGATAGATAACGTATGTCACAAAAAATTTGGCAGTAACAATACATGTAATAATAGAGAAGGATCTTAAACCTGAACAGCTTTCAACGGCATTTCTCCAGAACAAACAGCCACAACCACATTAATTATTAAAGCAGCAATGTTGGCCGTCAGATTGAACTGTATAAACCTTTGAATGTTTGCATACACTGCTCGTCCCCATCCGACAACCTAGGGCCATAAACAACATCAAAACTGCAGTGGCTTAAGGTTAATAAGACAAGGAATACAATTAACGTACCCACACTACAGAACTAAAATTATCATCCAAGATTGTAATATCAGAAATCTCCTTGGCAATCTCAGTTCCCTGAATGCCCATTGAGAGACCAATATCTGCCTGCAAGACCAAGATTGTGTGACTATATACTGGAAGACACTTCTAAACATATGCTAAAGAGAGGATGCTGATACATAAGTTAACCAGAATTAGTATTCACAAACCTCATGCAGTGCTGGGGCATCATTTATGCCTTTTCCAGTTACAGCAACCACATGACCTCTTTTCTTCAATGCCTTCACAAGTAAAAGTTTATCGTGTACTGAAGATCTACCCATCACCTGTAACAATTATAAGAATGAATGTAAATTGTGATATCGTCTGCAAAACATAAAACACAATTGACCATACTGTTTTAATTAAGTTCTAATATTTTCTCCTGGAAGCAAAGGACAGCATAGTACACACACACACACACACACTTAGGGATAAATTCACGTCAAGACTAGATATGTAACAGCCGAGAAAGAAACCGAACAGGTTTCTTATATACGTGTGTCCAGGGTTTCCCAAGGCCCCAGTTTCCTTCCTCCTCCACTCCAGTGACCGAATTGCCACACTTGGAGTGGCGATGATTAAAACCAGACCCATTACAATGTTTCCAAATTTCAGAGGCCCCTACTATGATCAAGTATTAAGTCATTTTGTTTGTTCCTTTTCAATACGGTTGATTATTAGTCTCTACCAGCTGGACAAAACAGCTGCGTCAGGTTGTGGCTCCAACCGAGTAACTCAAGCTTTTGGAATAATATGACGACCCATACTTGCCAAACTACCACACATTCGATCAACAAGTGATTTTCTTAGATGATGAGACTAGCAAGTGAAGCAACTAGTCAAATGACTCAAAAGAAAATTGAAAATTCCATTTTACATGGATATATCATTATCCTTATAACTTGGAGCAATGGACGTCCATAAACAAATTGGATTTTTCAAAGTGTGGCGCCAACAGTGGAACTGGAAAAAGGAAAATTACCCAGAGAACTTAATCTGGTGGTACGGTCATCCATCAGATAAAGGAAAGGTACAAGGAAGAACTAAAGAAATGGATAGATTTCATTTCTTAGGGGCTGCTCTTAGACTGTTCTTTGTTGTTTTTCTTTTGTTTTCCTGTTTTGTACTATTTTAATTCATTAAGTAAAGCACTGTAGGGGCTGCTGCGCCTCGAACTTGATACAGAGAGAACACAAGATGCTGGTTGCTGCAACCCGATCTTAGACAACCTGTCCACAGCCTCCAACAACGATTAAGCATAGCAAGCCACCCCACAAGGAAACTGCACGTCATATAGCCAACCTTTCTGCACTCCAATATTGCAGCCAATTCAATTGAAAGCCTAAGTTGACGGAGAAATGTGGGAAATTCACTTATATACTCCCAACACTACCTCTCACATGTAGGCTCCCCGGCCTCAAGTTGCAAACATTGAATAGGCGGAGAGCAGCAGAGAGGGGAGCAGCGGCAGAAGTGATACATAAAAAATTGGGGATCAACAGCCTCTAGTGTCATCAATGTGCTGATAATATTATGTTTGAGGAAACTATAAGAAATGTACTCATACAAATGGTTGGAATAACATTGCACCGACTCATTTTTTGACAAATAAACATTTGATACATGAAACAGTGGGAGCTCTCATTTGATATGATCCATCTTATTTTGTTGTTTTTAAAGATGAAACCAAAGGGCATGATCAAAATAAACTAACACATTTTTCAATATATAATAAATAAAGTTCATCATACTCCATCCAACTATCTCCTAAGTACACTTAACCCCTAGACTATGAAACTGTGTTTTTACTCCCTCCAAGTTTACAATACCATTCACTTTCCCCCTTTGTGGTTTTGCTAGGTGGTTTGCCACCGTGACACTCGAGGTGGGACAGAGGCGGTGCTGATGAAGGCTGGGATCATCTCTGTGTGGTGACAGCTCAAGAGCCTACCTCTGTCTTGACATTGTCCCTCGCACTCCTTCGATCTGCGTTCGGTACCATGCACGCAGATCTCACTGGCCTCCATGCCCGCTACTACCACCTTGTCGGCAGCAGGTAGGTGAGCCCGGGCCTTCTCTAGCCACCAAGGTGGCAAAACTACTCACCAAAACCGCCGAGGGGGGGGGTGTTAATGTTATTGAAAACATGCAGGGAGTAAAACAAACGGTTTTATAGTTTAGGGAGTTAAGTTGACTTTGGCAGTAGTTAGAGAGAGTAAAGTGCACTTTATCCATATATAACTGGATGGATGTATGAATGCATGTGTGCATGCATTATTCTCTAGGACATAATGATGGTAATCTCCATATAGCCATTGTCAATCATTGTTTGAATCTTCTGAAAGTTTGGATAGGGGTTATAGTTCTTGGAGCCCGTAAACTAGTTGATGCCCAGGACATGCTGTGACAAAGTTGCATCGTCGTAGAAAGAGGCCTCAAAGATTCTCCACTACTACAAAGTGATTTTTAGTGGCATACGTCATCTACGTGTTAGTAGAGGGTCTCCAGTAAACTGCCACTAATCTGGACTGGGGAACATAGTCCACCACCAAAAATTGATTTTTAGTGATGAACGTTAATTGGATTGCCACAACAAAACACTTGGGTCATTATTGGACTAGTGCGATCCAGAAAGGATCCATTGTCAACAACGCATCAATGTGTACTATACAAACAAGCAGAACCCTTGATGGCAGCCCGTCCTTGCTCCCAGCTATCACATCTCCTCCTCACTCCCGGCTGCCACCGCTCCACTACAATGATCCCTTCCTCTTCAGAAAGGCCCCCCGAGGCGCAGTGGATCTACCCACCTTGCCCCTTATCTCCGACAAGCTCATCCCTCAAGAAACCTATAGTAGGCTAGGGGGAGGGGGTGGCTCTGAGGCCTGGTTTGGGAACGCCAAATCCGCGGGGATCCCGGCCCAATCCCGAGTAAGGCCACCCCCGCCATAAACCACGGGGAAGGCAGCAGGGCCCTTTGGCAGCCCAGCTCACGGGGAAGGGAGCAACGGGTTTGCTCTTTTCCCCGGGCTGCAGACCCTAGCCTCAACTGGCCGGACAAGTAATCCCTTCCGTGAATCCCCTCGCGCACGTGCCGCCGCATCGTCCTCCTCACGCACACGCTCGCCTCTCCTCACGCACACGCCGGCGGCTCTCCGCCTCACGAACACGCTGGCCACGTCACCTCCTGTCGAGCACGCAGGCCTCTCGCTCGACTCACCTGAGCAGACAGCTCCCGAACCCTAGCCTATCGCCTTTCTCTCCGCACTTGGCTTTCGATTGGTTGTGTGCCTCTCGCCGTGATTCTCTCTGCTCGGCGCGGCCTCCCTGGCGGTGCGGCATCCAGGACAAGCGTGGCTAGCGGCAACGGCCTTGCTCCTCACGATTATCCGTCCCGGTCAGAAGTTCTTGGACATCGGACGCACGTGATCCACGAACGCCGTCTTCTACAGGAGACCAGTGCCCAACGAGGACGCCGCTGCAGTAATCTCTCTCTCTCTCTCTCTCTCTCTCTCTCTCTCTCTGAGCTGCAAGAATCATGATTTGTTCTTTTGTGTAGATCTGAGACGAGCAAGGGAAGAGGTTCAAGATTTGTGGTTGGTCCACCCGCAAGGGCAAGGTATGGTCCGTGTGGAGTTAAAGATCTTGTGGTACTAAGCAAGCTCCATCCTGCTGCATTATGCTCATGCACTGCCTCTGCACAGGATCCCGTTCCCAGCATGGTTAAGGACTTAAGATGCTGGTCTAATCTAATCTCAGGGTATGTTTGTCCCTCTCGATCTTTACATCTATCTTCACACGACTTAGTTTCTGTGTTGCATGATGAACATGTAGACAAGTTATGGTCTGGAATCGCTGAAACCTTTCTGTAGGCACCGCTACTAATTGGAGTTGGACTTTACTGAGAATTACTGATAGCACTAGCTGGTACTGTACATTGTTTACACTTTTGTTACGATGTATCTCTGGTACATTTCAGGCCATTCCAAAGTGGTAGCTAGCATACAAAATAAGAGCTCTGAATATGATAACTTGTCTTTAGATTACCTCTGCCTCTATTCGGGACACCGTTGTGTTAGTTATTTCTGATAAAACTTTTGTTTTGAAAGGGGTGGATTATGTTTTGAATATGCATAATGTTCAGGCTCATTAATTTGAAGATATGCTAAAATTATTTATGGAAGTATAATTAGATACATTATTGCATATGCCTCTAATGGTAATAGTAGTCTTGTGTTATGTCATTTGATCTGCATATGGTGTCCTGTTCTACTAGTAGGAGTAGTCCTGTGTTATCTTAACCTCTCTAGTATAATAATACTTTAGTATAATTCTTTGTTGTCAGTCATCAATTAAAATACATTATGTAGACATTTATTTCTCTCAATTCAGCATCCTACTAAACTGTAAATTTATAGTGCAATCCATTGATTAGTTGAACCATGATATTGGAATGACATGACCATTTAGTAATATTTAGTTTAGTAATATATATTTTAAATCTTTCTTTTTCTGACCTGAGACAAAGAAAGGGTTTGACGATTTCGTTCATCTGTTCTTGCTCTCTGTTTGTCAAGATTCATCCCAGCACCAAGAACTGAGGTACACGTTCGTAGCTTGAAGCTTGGTTTCAACATCTGTTCCTATATACAAAAACTTATGTCTATGTATACTTTGGGTAACAAAATTAAATATATTTATTCAAATATATCTTGAAAAGTGAGGTCAAGTGTTTCATCTAGAAAAACAATGCATGTTATTTTTAGGGCTAGTAGTACTGTCATCACTAAGCTCTTGTTCTGTAGTCGAAATACAAGACAAATTTCTCTGATTTTTTTTTGTTCCTATCTTTATTTGTGTTTGTCTGTCTGAGAGCAGGCTGAAAATCAACCAAACTAGTTCGAATTGTTGGTAAAAATGTCTGATAGTACCACGTATGCTGATTAGCACTTGTTTCTGATTAGCCTTGTATGCTGATTTTTATGTTCTGCACTTAGCTCTGAGCTATTTATCCATGTACTTTATACTAGATAATGAATTCCTGGGAGGAGGAAGCTAGGCAGTTTCTGTTACAACAGGAAGAAGAGGACAACGAGCTTTTGTTTGTTCTAGTGCCTGCTGTACTCTCAGCTATGGAAGAAGAGAAAACCCCTGTCCACACTTCTTCCCTTCCTGGTGCTGTCAAGGTTAAGGAAATCTTGGAAGGACATCCAATTTGGTGCAAAGTTGAGTTTCGAGTGGAGAAAGAAGTTTTTAGAGCCATAGCAGCCTTGCTTAGAAGAGAGAATTTTCTTCGTGACACACGAGGTGTTCAAGTTGAGGAGCAGCTTGCCATGTTCTTGTACATGCTCTCTCATAATGCTAGCAATCAAACCCTACAGAAATATTTTCAGCATAGTAGTGAGACAATCCATCGGAAGATAACCGAAGTTTTCGATATAATCCCTGCCTTGACTAATCGATTTGTGAAGCTCCCAAGTAGCCAAATCCATCCCTTTATTGCATCAAATCGTAACTTCATGCCATATTTCGAGGTCAGCCATCCCATTAAATTTTTCTACTCTTTCCTTCAACTTCACCTTCAAAACTGCATTGTACAAATTGATCATTTGTATCTTCCTCTTTCTTTACATGCAGAACTGCATCGGTGCTATTGACGGCACTCACGTACCTATCACTATTTCAGAAAATAGGGCTGCTCCATATCGGAACAGGAAAGGATCCTTATCACAAAATGTTATGGTAGCTTGTGATTTTGATCTTAACTTCACATTTATTTCATGTGGATGGGAAGGATCTGCGTCAGATTCTGGGGTCCTTCGGTCTGCACTTAGCAATGGGTTTCATGTGCCCCGAGGGAAATTTTACCTTGTCGATGGTGGGTATGGAAACACACCGTCATTTATTGCCCCATATTGAGGCGTTCGGTATCACCTTAGTGAGTTTAGGAGCCGGCGTGTATTTGCAAACTATAAGGAGCTCTTCAATTATCGACATGCATCCCTTCGCAATTACATAGAGAGGGCCATTGGTGTTGTGAAGAAGAGATTCCCTATTTTAAAAGTGGGGACATTTCATCCTATTGAGAATCAAGTAAAGATCCCATCTATAGCAGCAGTTTTTCATAATATTATTAGAAGGGAAGATGGTCAGGAAGGTTGGCTAGATCACCTCCCAGCAAACATCAACCCTAACCAATATGTTGATCTCCCGGAGGGTGATGAAAACTACCCAAACGAAGCAGAGTCGGCTGCTGGAAATACTTTAAGGGACCAAATTGCAATGCAAATGTGGGCTGCACACAATATTTAGGTACCTGTGTAATAATTTTTTTTTCATCTACTTGTATGATACTTTTTCCCTTCATGTACTTGTATGATACTTTTTGTCTTCATATGTCATTTTCTTGTAGATATAATTAACTTTTCTTGCAATGCAGCTATGGAAGAAGAGGTTGCAAGGGCAAATTGGAACATTGTGTATGAGAAGGGCTTTCTTGATATTCTGAATGGGATGAAGGTCGAGAACAGATGTATGACACAAAGAGAAGTTCCCTTTAGCACGCTACTCAAAGCATCATCTCCAAGAAAAGAACAAAGAGCTAAAAGCTACATATAGAGCCATAAGGGATGCAAGGAAAGAAAGTGGTGCTGGTTTTGATCCAACCACTGGCATGGTAACTGGTGGGCCTAATGTGTGGGACAGAATAGACAAGGTATTCCACTTGTTTCCCTACAAACCCTCCCATGACCTGTTTCCCTACTAACGTAATGTTATGTTGCATTTGATAGTATCACAAGAAAGTGGCAAAGTTTCGCAAGAAGGGCTTTCTTCACTACAACAGTTGTGAATCATTATATGAAGGTACATTCTGAATTTCTGCAATTTCCTTTTCATATCTATACTCTAAAACTGAATTTGCATTCATTTGAACAGGAAGCTTTGCAACCGGTGACTTGAGTTTTACTTCTGTTAGTGCAAGTGTGGGCCAGCAAGCAAGTGAAGGAAGGGTGGGTCAGGAAGCAAGTGATGGAAGGGTGGGTGAGGAAGCAAGTGAAGGAATAGTAGGTCAAGCACCAAGTGGAGCACAATCAGGTCCGCCTAATATTGTTGCTGTCGGTTCTGCTAGTGTGGATGCCGTAGCTGCAAGTTCAACAAGTGTGGGTCCAGTAGCTGCAAGTTCAACAAGTGTGGGTGCTGTTGCAACTGGTGTAGGTCCTCAGGAAGCTACTGAAGCTCAATCAGCACCTTCCGGTACATCTACACAAGAACAAGGTCGGGGAAAGCGCAAGCAAAGTCAGGCCGCAGCTGCTCTTGATGACTATTTGGAACATAAGAAGTTGCAATCAGAGAAAACTGTGGAGGCTCTGCTAGAAAAGAAGAGGCATCAAGAAGAGTATTCTATTGAGAAGTGTTTGGACACAACTAATGCCATGGAAGAGCTGACTGACGAGGACAAGGCTATCGCATCAGATGTCTTTGAAAATGAAGTCAACAGGGAGATGTTCATAAAGCAGAAAGATCACAACGTGCGGCTAATTTGGCTCCGGAGGAAGATTAGGTATGTATATGTACTGTCTTCGGTGAGAGAATAGATTTGGAACTTTCATCACTTCAAGTTCTTGAGCACTATTTGATCTTTGTTACTTGCAGGAGACTTGCAGATTTTTGAGAAACTCTATTTCGATCTGAGTGGAGAAAGGTATGTTATCAGGAAGCTAGCGAATGTTCGGTATGTGAATGCCAAAATTAGTTTTATTTAGCCTATGAGGATAACTAGTTCTGCATTATATTCGTCATTACCTTTGCTTATTTGGTCATTCTCCCTTAAAAAATAACCAGTTTATCTGGTTAAGGATGGTTCATGTCAGTTCTATGTTTTGCCTTTGCCTGTTTCGTTATTCTCCCTTTAAAAATAATCAGCTTATCTGGTTAAGAATGGTTCATGTTAGTTCTATGTTTGAGCTGGGTTTTGTCTATTTGCACCAAATTATACCAGATATAGATCACTTTTCCATCTTGTCTGATACACTCACATTATTGAGTTATTGTTGCTCTAAATTCAAACAGTTTCAGCTTGGCAATTTCCGACAAATATGGTTAGTCCTTTTTTAAAAAAAAATAGAAACTACCATTAATAGTTGCTAAGTGACCTGATGCTATGCAAAAGCTGGGTGATTTTTGTCTTTTAGCAATTTTTTTCTCATTACTTATACTACACATGGCAGATAGTGCAATCTGTGTATGCCTTGTGTGCTATATTTGTTTATGTATTTTACTTATCCTGGGAATATTAGAGCTTATTGATTGTATCTTGTACTGTTATGTATATATACACTCTAGACTAGACAATGATCTTTTCTTTTGTATAGCTTCTATACCTTCTATATCTAGATATGTGCTGCACTTAGCTATTTACAACATGAAGAAGAGGACAATGAGCTTTTCTTTATCATTGGATGCCATATTAGTCGGAATGATGACCTATTGGACTCCATGACAACAAGCCATTAGTAGATTCGCCTTGCTGCTGAGCTCTTGCTGGAACATCATACAGGACCAATTAGTTCCTGTAGTTCCTGCCGTTAGTAACTTGATGTTCTTAGTGTATATGCTAGAATTAGTTCCTGTAGGTTGTACTCACTAGTCATGTGCCCAATTGTTAGTTCCTGTAGGTTGTACTCGCTAGTTTAGACAAAACTGGGGTGCATTGCAATGTACAATACTTGATGTATATTCTGCTCATTTAGTTATTCTTTATCATGTTTAATATTCTGTTGATTAAGTTATTCTAAGTGGTCAGGGCAATGAAGTATATTGTGCTGATTAAGTTATTTTAACCTGCTTCATTTTCAATAGGGAGACAAGACATAGCCAGCCAGCATTGTTGGAAGAGTAGAGAGCACTTTTGGAGTCTGATCAAGATGCAATTTAGTAGGGGGAGACAAGACACAGACGACTCAGCTTTGGATGCAATCTCTTATAACTTAATAACTAGTTGTTGAGAGCGATTATGTGACAGGTTGTATAACTTGGATGTATGCCTATCTGAGCTTTGGGTTGTTTATTTGCTTGCGAAAATAATGCATGTGCTAGTAGATTGGCTATTTGCGAAAATAATGCATGCAGATTGTTGTAGACCTGTTGTTATCTTTTTCTGGGTTAGAACTTAGACAAACGTTGGCTGTAATTATTATAACGATGATCAACATAATTACTGTAATGAAAAGATGATCAAATTTATGTTGTATAGTTTTTTTTCTGAATATTTTGGTTTTCTATGACTTGTTTTAAGCATCTTTGGATTTGTTTATGAATTTTCAAAACATTTTTTCTTTTTCCTGATTTTCCAGCAGTTTTCTGAATTTCCATGAAATTTCCATGATTTTCCTTCCCTCTTCCAAACGGCAGCGGGACAGCCGAGCGCGGGGGCTACTGTGGCAGGGACTCCCCCGCGGGGATGCCTCTCCGGGGTTGCACGCCCACCTGCTGCCAAACCAGGCCTGAGGGTGGCCGAGAGTCGGATCCAGCCTGGCGCAGCCTAGGAGTGTTGCATATTGTCTGTCACTGTCATTTTTTTTCTTGTTGTCTGTGGCAGATATTGTCCCTCACTGTCACTTTTTAATTTTTAAAATTTGTTTTCAGTGGCGAGCATGGATTCACCACTAAGAATAAGCAGGACTAGTAGTGGAGTCTTAGTGGTAGATTGTTATATATAACCAAAGAAACAAATACTCGGAGTATATGTGATGCAATGTCATGAAAACGCAAGGAGAACAAACATACCAAAATTTTATCAGCGACTTCCTCCATTTCGAAGTTTGAGAGCGCACGGAATGTCTCCCCTTCGATAATGGTAGGCTCTGATGCATTGGGATCACTAAGTATTCCGCACTCCAGGGCAATAGCTCTTGCAGTTTGAAGATTATCCCCAGTAACCATGCGGACCTAAAATTCATGACAATGAACAGAAACGGAAAGAAAACTCAAATAACACGTTATAATGGAGCAAAGATACGAAAACAACAAAAGAAGAATGGCAGTTATCTCATCTGCATGCATCGCGTATTAAGAGACGATGCAAAACCGTTAATATTTTTTATAATCAAGAATAAACAAAGGCTACCTTAATCCCAGCAGTCGTGCATAGATGAACAGAATCTCGAACTCCTGGACGGCAGGGATCCTGCATCACGAAAGCAATTGTATGTTACTCGTAAATTAATGCAATGATTGAAGGCTATAGTGAAGCGCTACATGCTGCTAGCTGCCACCAACTTGTACAACATGTCCACTAAACATAAAAGAACTCAATAAGATCTGATACTCTCTTCATTAAGTTTACTTAAAGGCAGACATCTAGGATAGCTGGTACTCTAACTAGATATTGCAAAGAAACTTCTACAAAGGATTGCTAAAGTTGTTGTACAAATTTTTTTAGGGAAGTTGACATACAACTAGACCTAGTTATCTCAGAGGTACATGCAAAGTAAGATTTACACATGAAATTAATTAACAAACAGAGAAATAGAGAACCAGTTTATGATGGGCATGATTGTACGGAGTTGTAGGAGGCATGGTAACAAATAAACAATCACTGGTATATATACTAGCTAATGGGGTCATTTTGAGAAAAAAAACTCTAGTTCATTTCGTTGAGGCTAAAGAGGGTTGGAGGGTACCCTTAGCACCCCCTAAGACTAGCAAAATTATCAGCCAATATCAATAAACACGAAGATATGTATGTCTGTCAAACCCTAAAATGCATATTTTCTATCTACCTTTAGTCCCACAATTCCAAGCATAATCAGGTTATCTTCATGCAATTTCCATTCAGCCTTCTTATTCCCATTTGGAACATCATCCGCATCATGAGTGCTATAGGCAAAGGCAATACAACGGAGGCCATCAACAGCCATATCTTCTATGAATTTCTTGAATTCAGTAACCTGAAACATTAATAGTTTTAGAACCATACTGCACGCAACCAAATGGAAAGAACAGACCTGAAGCTCTCATTAAAAGTTAGGTAAAGACTTCAGTCAGCACAAAGGCATGTGACATGTACAGCCTGAGAACCTTATGATCTTGATCTGATGGGTCAAATATGATAAACTGTTGTCTGTCACATGGCACATAAATTTGACATTTTTTACTCAAAATTATGATTTGACACATTAATATAACATATCTACAACTGATTTGACATATTTAATAGTACATTAGAGATTTGATATGTATATTTAAGCATAATTAGTAATTAAATTAGGGTGGACACATGCCTCTGTGCTCAAAAAGTTAAACAAAATATTACTTTTTGGGGAGTCATCGAATGTTTCAAACCATCAGGATCAAGCCAACTTGTGCATGAATCCAAAATAAGCTCAGCAGCTCCTTTCCAATGTACATGAACTTCAGTGCCACCCTTCATAAGTAGAAGAATGGAACAAAGATTAGGGGTTGAAATATTTGCATTAAAAATTGCAAAGTTCATGGGTAATAGGGAAAGAAAGACTAAGATAGAACATATCCTCAGACAGGAAGGTGTATTTTTAGGTGGTGTCGGGTCATAGTTTCTAACACAAATAACCAATTGAAAGAACCTTACTAGGTGCAAATTAAAATGCAAAATATAGATAACAAATCGGAGAGATTTTGGATAACTAGGGGGCATTTAAAGTGCATCAAATCTACCAACACAAATGCACCTATGCGCCCACACAGAGGGTAGTCACCTGGATAAAGATTATATGATAGCATAAATCAAGGAACATGTACAACAACTTAGCACCATCACAATTGCAGATAATTCAATTACCAGATTCTCCACGGCAATACCGTCTCGCTTTTTCACTGAGTTAAATGGAAAGACATTAAGAATAGTGGACTTTGATCTTGTTTCGTTGAATTTCATACCAAGCTGTAAAAATGTGCAAACCATGATTAGCTACCAAGAGTAATAAGCTATAGAAAAGAGCAGGTGTGGAGAGTACAAAAATGCCAAAATTTGTACCGTTAGCCCCCAAGACAGTATAGCCTTTTCTGTTGGAGTTCCAGTCACCTCCGGTTCTTGATCACTCTGCTAAGATAAATATAAATCAGTAGCCATTCTACCAAGAAAGTGGATTGAAGGTATTCCTCTCATTGTACGTGAGTACGTCAACAGAGGAAAACATAGTAACGACAAAAATAAGAATCTTCCTCTAAAAAATACAAGTAGATCTGACCGTTAAAAAGGACCTAAACACACAAGCGCAAGGGATTAGGCCAAACATAAAGTAAAGGTATCAACACCATACATTGGAAGGATATGTGAATGTGTGATGTGCCGTATCTTTGTTCCAGTTAAATTTTCAAATGGCACAACAAACAAACCTCGACACACACCATTGCACAGAAATCAGGGTGCAGATGCACCCAACGTCCCAAGCAAGCTTTCGTTTTCTCCATTAATGACATAGTTACCTCTGACTCAAATATCCTTCCAGAAGTGTTCTGTGCAATTCCTTCAATAATCAGCGAAGTGACATTAGCAGATAATGTCTGAGCATTATAAGGGGGTTCATCTTCTTTCCACCAAAATATGCCTCAGCAACCGCCATCTTACCAGGAAGAAAGACAATTTAGTCACGATCAAGAATGTTTATTAGAATATAGCAAATCAGGGAACTTTCATGCATATATGAAGTGAACAGCATGAAGAAAATAGTAGCACCATTGCACCTGATTTGAGGTCAAGGTGCCAGTCTTGTTGCTGCATATTGTTGTAGCAGAGCCCATTGTTTCACAAGCCGAAAGCCTCCTGATCTATAAACCCATATATGAAGAAATGCATGACACACGATGTATGATCAAACTACATAACGAAACTAGGCACTGGAAAGTGCGGAACATACCAGAGCATTGTTTCTCATCATCTTACGCAGTGAAAAGGAAAGCCTGATAAAAAATATATATATGCAGGTTAAGTGTGTTTCTTCAAAAAAAGGGTTAAGTATGAAGTTAACATCCTCATAAAAATGACACAGCAATATTATGCTTACGTCAGTCTGACTGCCAATGGTAGTCCTTCGGGAACAGCCATGACAATTAGAGTGACCTAGTTAAATATCAAAGATGGTTAAAGATCCAACTGTAAACACCAATGCAGGAGACATGAAAATTGAAAGCAATGCCTACCACCGAAGTCAAGATTATAACTACTCCATGTGTCGTTTGGCCCACACCCGTCTTTCCTTTGACATATTGGACAGATCCATCAGGATTATATGTGTGACCAGTGGCGTACCTAGAAGAAAACAAGGTGGTGTGAATAAACAGATCGAATAGACAGTTTAAATATTACAGTAGAAAACAATTCTACCTGGCCAGAAGGACAACTAACACAACAACAGCAATCAAAATTCCAACTATCCCAGAGAACGTAGCGATGCCATTCAAGCGAACCTGATCCATAAAAATAAAGCTATGTCAACTGCATACTCAGCTGCAAATACTAGCAACGAGATCGAACCTCCAAAGGTGTCTCTTCACCAGGTTCAGATATGTTTGCCATGAGCAATCCCCATCCGGTATTAATACCAACAGCAGTCACCTGGGAATTATAATAATAGAATTCATTTGATAGTAAGCATCTTACAGGGCTTGTTTAGACACTGTACTAACATACACGTTAGCAAAACATATGTACTACGGAGGCAGGTTGCACAACGATGAAAAGCAATAACATTTAAGCTGTAGCTCACCATAATAATGACAAAAAGTGCTACACATTGATTGTTTCACTGTTTATAAATTATAATATTAAAACTAGAATTTCATTTCAAAGTTTTAATTTTAGAATTAGAACAAGAATAATCCTGCATTTTCGAAGTATAAAAATAACTTTAAATAACATATAGCATCAAACTTATTATGACATTTGCCATCAAAGGGACATACACTTTGATTATTTGCAGAAAATAAAACCATGATTATTAGCTTGTCTATTACCATTCACATGCATTTCTGACCCCAGATGGTAGCAACATTTTGAGAAGGGCCCCTAAATGTGCACTATAAGAAGGGACTTAGATGACACTGCAGAACAAGTTTGAGGACCTACTTTAATTTACTCTTCACATGTTACAGGAGTTCAAAAGCTAAAATTAACAACTGATCTCTTTGTCTGGTACATATAGGCATAAAACTCACCAGCATCGTTCCATACCCATCGACAACTTTGCAACCTGACATTAGAAACATGGATTTCTGATCCTTGTATACCTTCAAATAATAACCACCACCTAACACTGTAAGCTTATATATAACACCAAAAGTATGCTAATTAAACGACAGCACATATTACTAACCACGTTAGTTTCTCCCGTCATGCTTGATTCATCTATGACTAAGGAATGACCACTGATGAAGATCCCATCAGCAGGTACCTGGGAAGAAAGAAATTTGATTGCATTCTAAAAAGTGGCGGGAATACACCTTACTAAAAAATGAGGTTCAAATTGCCTTTTCTACCTGGTCACCGATCTTGAGAGGCACAACATCCCCAACAACCAAATCATGTATTGATACCTTGATATGCCTCCCACCTCTAACAACCTAAATGATGGCATTCAAAAAGTTATTTACGGGGAAAACTAGTCAATAGAAATATATTCTTGAAATCTTAACCTCCAGCTGGATATTCGTTTTTTCCTTGTTCAGAATTTGGAATTGCAGTGATTGCTTATAGTCGCTGAAAGCTGAAATAAAGAAAAAACAGAAGCCATCACACATGGTAGTTTTTCCACTTACGAGATGTTAGACAGTTTGATTTGAAAATTCCAAGAATAGTATCAATCCCCTTGCCCCTCATACCTTAATTTGAGAATCCGAAGTAGACTACACTGCTTTATAGCACTATATATTTTGGACCACTACATAATGATGCATACTCGGCTGTCAAGAAATGATATGCATATTTTGGCCAAAGAAAAGTCAAACTTTAATATGTACATCTAGTGCATAAAATTTTCATCAATATATCTTATTCAAAGTGCTTTTGAGATTATATTGAGTTATTAGCTATGGATGGCATTATATTGTAAGAGTATTTCCCAGGGCTTCCACATTGATTACTTCATGTGAATTTCACCAGTATTACTTATTTATAAAAAAGAACAAAATAATCATAAAAAGTCAAACAAGAAAGATGTCTATAGTGGCACACCTGTAATAAATACAACTAGGAAAACAGCAAAGGCAAGGCTCGCTCCACCATACCAGCCTTCTTTTATGCCCTATATAATCATGCTCAAAAACAAAATACAGGAACACAAATGAGTTACTATAATAAGCTGCTGGGCAGACAGAAGACGAAATGTGATAAGAGACGACCAGCAAGAGGATGTGAAACAAAAGCTGTGTTGTGGTACCACTCATCCCTCTCAGGAGGTATGAGATCAAATTAATGAATCTCAGTCCTTTAATTAATTTTGAAATGGAAAATAATTGATATAAAATAAAAAATAGTAAGGGGCTAATACCAGTTAATATCCCAGCCCAATCTACACTTGCCTTCTTCTCTTTGGACATGATGAAATAGAGTTTACATGCATTGGAATTCCTTCGTGAAACATATAAATGGTCATGTGCAAACACGAATTGTTTGAGATCATTGTGTCCTGTCTTTTATCAGTTATAGTACTATTTGATTTTCTCAATCATTAACAATGAGATTATGTGTGCTGTGTTTGGAATCAATTTCCGCGTGTAACTTGCCTATAGTAGAACAACATCTTATTTCCTGAAGAGGAACAAAGGTGAGCACCAGACTAGCGGTGTATCTTCTACGAGGATATAGATCATTTAGACTTATAGGGTCTAGACAAAATGGGGGATGGTCCATAATTATTTGGAGGTACGATCTTAAACTTTTCTAACAACCATTCGTCTAACAAATATAATATGGGGGTTTTAGACGGTTTAGGGAGTCAAGAACTATACCTCTGATGTTATGCCCAAGGCCAGTAAGGCAACAGCAGCGAACATGAGGATAATTAGTAACAAATCCTTAGAAGCATCATACACAAAAGCCTAAATGAACGGGAAAATATAGCAATCATGAGCAACCCTAAGAAAACTGCTATTGCACCATAGAGATACAAAAATAAGCCTCGGCATACCAAAAAGCTCTTTCGTTTATGAGGATATATATTCGACCCGAATGCATTTCTGCTTGATATCAAATCTGAATCATATCCAGTAATCCCCTTTTCTAGATCCGTATTTAGCAAACTAGCTATGCCTGAAATCTGTACAGGAAGCCATAAGTCTAACATTTTAACAGAAAGGTCAGACGATAATGACATGAATATTAGCTCACCCCCCCGTATTGTTCAAGAGCTGAGTAATTGTGGTATCGTGTAAGTGTTGTAAGCTGATCCTCTTTGATTAGAAAGCCAAGTTCAACATCAGCCCGTGGTACTGCAAAGTTAGCATTGAAACAAGACATATTAAATATTGAGAATGACTTTTGTGGGCATAAAGGGGCATGCGGGGACCCTAGTTTTTTCATTAATTATGGTTAAATTTAAATATTGAATCTCAGATTATACTATTAAGGCAAAATTGTCTGTAACACACTAAGAAAACACGGTTTCGTCTCCAACACATCAACAAAGTCTTATTTGTCTGCAACACACTATGATTTTGTGATTTCTTTTCTGAGACACATTATGACAATTTAGCAATTGATACCAGCTTTTTTATCTCAATACTCATAGTACATTAGGACTTGAAACTTGGCACAAATATACATTGTCCTATTATCTATCAATAAAAAATAGTGCTAGATTTTATTTTATTATTTTTATGGTTTTTTGGACAAATTGAATATTAAAACAATGAGTAAACACGACAAACATCTGAAAAAAAAGATTAAGCTCTATTTTTAATGATAGATAAAGCAAAAATGTATTTTTATACCAAGTTTCAAGTCCTAATGTACTATGAGTATTGAGATAAAAAAGTTGAAAACAATTAGTAAATGGCCATAATGTGTCCTAGACAATAAATCACAAAATCGTAGTATGTTGCGGACAAATTCGACTTTGTTGATGTGTTTGAGACGAATCCATATTTTCTCGAGTGTGTTACAGACAATTTTGCCTACTATTAAACATGTCATACTAGAATTTGATGACATGATGAATTTGTTAGAATTTGATATTTCAACTTCAATTTATGATTTTGTAACATATCTACAGCTGATCTGACATATTTAATACTATAATCAGATATTTAATATTTATATTTAACCATAATTAATAAAAAGCTAGGGTGGACACATACCCCTATGTTCTATGAAGTATTTCCCTTGAATATTTGCAAGAACAAAATTTCATACACTTTCACAGGGTGCTATGATGTGAATAAGGATAATACAGAAGTGCCGCCCTTGACATGCATTATCATATCTAGCGATAAGGACAAAGATAGGGAGCAAAATGGGAAAAATAAAAAAACAAAGTTACATATATCGTCTATTAATATGACAGGCTATTACGAACAAAGTGTAAAAAAGCTACAAACAAATTATGGGTGCGTACCTACTGTTTCTCTTGACTTAAATGAGATCCTGCCAGCTTCTTTGAAACGAGACGCCGCCTGGATAAGAAAATGAAAATATAAGTTATATCACGAATGAGTTATCAAAATGGATTAAAAAGTAATAGAGAATTTACCCTTGTAACAATAGCCTGTGCACGAATGTTTCTTCTAACTTCCTCCTGTTGCTTCTTTTCCAAGTCCAATGTGTATCTAAAGCGCCTTGCCGCATTTAGCGCAAGGACGGCTTTCTGCAGTAGATACGTTAAGGAGGTTAGAAATCCAAACCGAGCATTGGCTTCATCCAGAGAGAGAGAGAGAGAGAGAGGGAGCAGCTGGCACTACAGGTAGCATACTTTCATATTTGCATCCCGTAATATAAAAAACACTAGAAAATGTAAACGCCCTTGTTTTGTTGATTATCCGAACTAATTTATAATCCCATTCTGTAGACAGAAAAGGTTTTTTTTGCAAATAAGTCATCATATGTTCAGATTGGTTCCATGATAACCCTCTCCCCACTGTATCTCATAGGTATCATTTATCAGTAATTTTTTTGAAGGATTGTACTCGCATTTATTAATCAGTGAAACCATAGTACATGAAGGGAGACTCTCCCTTTATTACAGACGTAGATCATCTGAGCTACAAAGTAGAGTACAACATAGTGCCTATGAGCATTTGCACTAAGAACTGTCGAAGCGGACCCCATGAAGAAGCCAGAGCAAGGCAACCATGATGAAAGGCTGGGTTTATCAGTATTATTAGTGTCAAAGATGTTTTTGATGCCCTCCCCAAAATTTCATTATCTCATCGGAACAAGATTGTAAGTCTTAAACACGTCGCCAACAAAAGTACTAAGAAAGAAAGAAACAAGGAGACCTAAATTTAAAGGTCTCACCGAGAGCACAAAGGGTGTAAATTATGGAATATTGCGGCAAATATGGAAATTATCGAACATTATGGCAAGATGAGCACACTACTTATTTATCTGCATTAGTAGAATTAGAATTTGAATAACGTACGGATTAACAATGCTAGTTTACACTTTATCTGTCTGTAAATAAGATTATTTTTGGCATTTCTTGAAACAGATTACTGTAGAGGGGAAAAGATCTTTGTACCAATCAAGCCTCCGTTATATACGGCATACATGCACCTAGAAAAAGTAACTCAAGAATCAACTGGCTATTAGTGATAACATTAAGATCTACTACTCTAGAACATTTTGTGGGACAAACTTTTAAGGCTACAAATATTCTTATTATGGGACAGAGGGATTACCTAACTATTAATTAAAACATTCTGAAAAATAGATGGTTGGATCTATGTGATATAAAGGCCCTTGTTCCTTCCAAATATTTCTAAAATAAAGATAGACAATCGATAAGGTATTCCCAACACATGTGGGATTATAGAAGGAACAAGGAGCCCTTAGATCATGATCAAACAGATGAAATTGTATGTTTGCACTATTACACTCAAAATTTATTTGCACTAAAAATTTCCCCATCATGGTGTATCGTATGTAAAGGTGCTATATAGAAATTAAAGACTGACACAAGATGCATGGTGAATAGGTAAGTTGCAAACTTCATATGGGATATTAGTTATTCCCCCTCCGTTTCACAATACTCGTGATTCTAGCTCTGGGCATAAAAAATAAGGATAAGTAATAAAATTGCAATGCACAAAAAACTATGAGGAGAGATATAGAGATAGAGATGCATAGGAAAGTGAGAATGATGCATTGAAATGTGAGAATCACAAGTATTTTGGCAAAAATTTGCAAGGCTAGAATCACAAATATTATGAAACGGAGGGAGTACTGGTGAACCTTCACAACATCTTAATATTCAAACAAAAAATGCCGTCTGCTTTCAAAAACTTATTGGACTATGTTCAAAATTATTGTTGCTATTTTCAAACCTTACTGAACGTGTCTACAAATGCTAGGAGTGTGTTCAGTAGATTAACATTCAGTGCATAGAATTCAATATTTGAGGATAAGGGACCAAACGGGCAGCCACCAATCCATGAAGAAATCTACACAACACGCCTCCCATCCTATGCAACTCCGGCCCTTCAACCTAGTCAGAAATACTCACATACGCTTATCCAATCCTAATGCTACCATAAGCATATAACAAGGTGTACATGTTGAACCATAAGTGAATTGCACACCTTTCTCTATTAGCTTAAGTTTTTGAGTGCAACTGGTTAATGCATAGTAATTTAACATAATATCAGAGCTAGAGCTCTTAAGTTTCCTGGCGAGCACATATTGCGTTGCACCGCTCCTATTTTCATGTTTGCGCTCATGAGAGCTGCATGTGAGGGGAGCGTTGAACCATAAGTGAATTGCATACTTTTTTCCTATCAACTCAGGCTTTTGAGTGCAACTGGTTAATGTATAGTAACTTAACAGTATATGACACTCCTATAAATTTGCCTTGTGGCCACGCTAGAATATTCCCAGTCAGAATTCCAAACAAGCAACGGTAGAGTCCCCCTGTCTAGAACAGCACATTGTGACCCAAATCTAACACAAGTCCAGGTTCATCGAAAGCATTAGATACAAAGAAATTCCATCCAAAATGGAAAGGACCATTGTTTGGTAGACAAAAGTGGTGCAAGACTCCACTCATCACAATTCAAATCCTGATGCTGATCAATTTAAATGCTCGTGAAATGTAATGATAGATTGTGTATCCCTAGTGGCGGAATTAGTGGCCTTAAAAGGCTCCTGCTAAGAATGGAACCTGAATTTTTGGTGGTTATTTACGCCCACTCTAGTCACAGGCCAAATCCAAAACAGACTCAACATGGGAGAAAAGCTTCAAGCACATCCGTCCTCTAAAGGGAAACAATGAGAAAGGTTAGAAACAGATGCATCTGCATTTGTGAAGTGTCACAAAGCGGTACCGAACTTGCGCAAATGCAGATGGACTCCTTCCAGCCAAGGAAGCGCCACCTTGAGGAGAGGAAGCCACTGAATCATCTTCGCACGCAATTAATAAGAGCAACTGACCAGCATCTCAAAAATTGGAGTCAAAACTATGATAACACTCAACAGACGCATATGATATCAAACTTAAGACAACCTTCTGTAATTAGAGAAAAAATAGCCATTAATTCCAAAGGGGGGAATTTATATAGATCGATAGAATACTTAAAACTCAAACCCCAAAC
The DNA here is from genome assembly GCA_031894775.1 of Chloris gayana. Taxonomy (NCBI): domain Eukaryota; kingdom Viridiplantae; phylum Streptophyta; class Magnoliopsida; order Poales; family Poaceae; genus Chloris; species Chloris gayana. Next base: position 93,683 of record JAUNZO010002007.1, on the reverse strand, counting down.
CACAACTAGAAAAAGCGCATAAAAAATTTTCTTCACCACGAAAATAAACCCTAACAGATCTTACGGTATCCAGGCCTCGAGCAGTACAAATCCATCCAAACGCAACATTCAACCTAATTAGCAACACATATACGGCCGCTAGACACGTTGCTTCGACCCCAGCCACAGCAAACCCAAAGCAGTGCAGACATTACGGACGCCTCACTCCAACACAACATGCGGCCATAGGGAGTACTTACCCGCCACTTCCTCAGCTGCTCGATCGGTGCGCCCTTGGCGGGGATGTTGAAGGGATCGCCGCTGCCGCTGATGCTGCCGCAGTTCCTACCGCCCGACGACGAAGAAGCCATCCCACAGATAGCCCCTAGCCGCCAAAGGAAAGGGCCCCGGGATCGGAGCAAGAACGGGGAGGGACGGGGAAGAAGCTTCCTGCGAGGAGTTGTTGAGCACTGGCTTCTTGCGGCTAGCACAGGACTAGCAGCGACTCTCTCCACAGTTTATGAGCCATCTAGCAGGATGAAGAAAGGGAAAGTTTCTGATGTATTCTTTTATATATGAGTGAAAAGGAGCCGAAAAGAATCAGTTTCAGTGCGTTAACTTTTGCCTTTTAGTTAATTTTGGCCCCTTGGGTCTAAAACACGGACAAGTTAGTCCTGAATCTTCTCTTAATAATACCAATGCAAATTAGGTCTCTGGTCTGGTTTCCTAACCTGCGGTTGTGCCTGATAAGACATCGGCATGATCACTTGGGAGTTTTGACTGGCTCGTCTCTCATACCATCGCCATAGCCCCACATGGCAGCTAGTGTCAACGTACATGTTCTCCTTTGCGCATTCCGAGGAGCATGTCCCGCTACTGATTCAGCATATCCTTTCAAGGAAAAAAAGAAAGAAAAATAAGGAGGAATCATTTCAACTGAGTCTTGAAAGCATCATAGGACCGGACTTCGGGAAGAAAGCAAGCAGCTGGGAGGAAATAAAGAAGGCATTCGTCCATGCATGCATAGTACATGCATCCAAATTAAGCCAAGGTATACCCAAAACAAAATGATCATATCGGCAGGGAGCATGGCTGGGTGCGGATAGTCTAGTAGCGAGCGGCGTAAGAGTGCCTATGCCGATGCCGAGTGCCGACACAGGATAGGACGGGCTCAGGACGGTAGAGGAATCCACGCGCTCACGAGGTCACGATCAAGGGCAGCGTCAAGTTCGTCAAGGCCGCTGCGCCCTTCCGTCGTCACCAAAGCAACTCAAGGTACGGCTGCCTGTGGGAGAGACGCTATCTGACTTTGGATTTGTGAGGGATTGCATTTGTTGTGAGGGAAAGGGATGTAAGAGTTTTTTTTTCGAGGGAAACGCCATTCGGCTAGCTTTATTGATTAGAGAAAATTAATTGTTACATCATTCATTAGGTCTTCTAAGGATAAAACCCGGGGCTTCATCAACACGAATACAGATATCTCTAGAACTGAAGGCCACGCTATCACCGCCTGTGGCTAGTCCATGACATGGGATAGCAAAAATGATGACTTGGGTGTCATTATCAATTGAAACCGGGTTAGGGATTTAAGCTGCTAACTAGCTAATTAAATTGTTCAGTTTTAAAGTGAAACGGCCAAAAGTGAAGGAGAAAAATGGAATTTAGTCCTTTTAAACGGAAAAGCTGCATAAAACCACAAAAGAAAAAGTTGAGCGGTCTGATTTTTCACGCTATAAGCCAATTTATTACAAAGGCCCAATCACCCAGCGTACTCCAACCACACAAACTTCACACATGCACTCATGCTCGTTGTATTAGCCATGGACTCATGGACACACTCCGGTGCCGGCGTACCGCCGTAGCTATTCCGTTTTCTATATATATTTATTATATAGATGCTCGCTCGAGCCAACAACCGTGGCAGGCTTGATCTCTGGATAAGTGCATAGATTCTGGTGCCAAACTCCACCCATGTGCCTAGCACTACGCAGGAGGAAAGCCGGCTTCACACTGCGTGGGTCGAAGAGTCAAGGGTTGGAGAGAGGTGATTATAGCAACTTAAAAAGAGGCTTCATCCGGCACGAGTCCTGCTCAATCCTAGATAAACCAGCAAGTGACACCCTAATAACAGTTACAGCTAGTTGCTAGCTATAGAACACTCCATGTCATATAACTATGTATTTCGAAGGGGTTTCTAAATAAAATAATTGGAGATGTCTTTCGGAGTTTGCAAAGAATGTGAACCGTATATTGGCCTCGATCTAATGGCTCATGATGGAAGGTACAAGACCAAAGATACTTCAATATTGATGGAAGTACTTAAGTATTAGGGATAAAACAATAATTTTACGTGCTGGCCGAAATAGAAGGCGGGGCAACGATGTAATGTATATTTTACACAATTTTGGTATGATTTACTCGGAACAATTGTATGAGCCCAAGGCGGCGGCGGTACGGCCTACCAATTCTGATTTACGTAGTTTGTTCAGATTTACTTGTTAGAACGTGATTGATTAGGGTTTATGTGGAACGACTTATCTCCATTGATAAATTTTTATGTCTCCCATAGAATCACGTCATGGCAGTGCCAAAATTTTGCCTAGGATCAAAATCACATGGTGGAGGCGCCAAAGAATAGGGAGAGACAGCGACGCCACGAAATATACTCGGATTCTTGATTGTTTACTTGGTGGCGATGTGGAGCCTAGGAGAAAAGAATAGAGAATGGCGGCGATGGAAAAAAGATTTCTAAAATGATGTACATAGTTAATTGATCATTTATCTGATGTGATAGTAAAAGACTTTTAGTTTGTATTTAATTACCCACATGCCATCGGTTATGATAATTTTTATTCCATACCTTGCCCCTCCCTCAATCAACGGCCGAGATCGAAATACCTCCTAATAACTCTAGATATCTCGCAAACACCGAAAAACCGAGCTTTTGTTTTGGTGTCTGTGACGAGGGAGAAAATAATTAATTAAGCAAACAGCGGCGATTGGACGTGGCACTTGCCCGCGTGGTGCACTGGAGATGCATATCGATTGACACCGATTTTCATGGCTAGCGTTTTCTCGCTCTGCCCTTTTTTTCTCTCATACTATATAAACCAAATCTAATAGATTAGCCAACTATATAAAGCTTGGTTAAGCGGTAGCCTATTGACCTTACTCATAAATTATCAGTTAACTCAAGGTTGAATAGACAAATCGTCCCGGTCGTATACTTGCACGGTCAGAGTGTGAGTGTCATTGCTTGATGCCTTGAAGCACCTTCTTTGTTCTGCATGGCGCCGAGTCCTGATGGCCTGACGCCTGACGGCTAATCTTTGGACGCCTGGGGGCCACGTTTTTCTTTTTTTTGGGCGTCCACACTCGTTTTCCTGGATGACAAGTGTGGGGGCCCTAAAAGTTACGCCAACGTCCTCTCCTAGCTTTAGTGCTGTGAGAGGTGGTTCCATTTTATTTTCTTTTCAGTCAAGTGGATAGAGAAGACAACGAGAGAAAAGAAGCATGTATGGGCCATAAAACGCGTATTCTGGCGTCGAGCTGGGCTACATCCAACATTTGGCTGCGCTATACATATGCGCCACTGCCACTGCTAGCTTCAACTGCCACCGTTCCGTGGAATCAGATAGGCCGAGGTGGCACCGTGATTCTTGACACTAAAGCTACCTAAAAGCAGAGTATGAGACCCTTTTTCTACAACGCCTGCAAGACCACTCTGGGCAATAGCAATCTGTCATATCATGTATAATACGCTGAGTCTGCAAGTTTATGTGGAGGAGTGGAAAGAGAAGTAAAAGAGGGAGCGACTCCACTTGTTCCCAACGAAGCACACGGAGAAATGGTAGGTCGCCTCACCAAAATCTGACGTGGGAGAGAGAGAAAGCAGGAGAACTATAAAGGCCAGCCACTTGGGAGCCTGGTTTTGGAAAATGATAAAAATTTGTTGGTAACCTGAAAAAACGTTAAATCTGTCGATTCGGTTAGTAAAACCTATGGTTTTCAGACAATACCGAACCTTAGGTATTATAGAAAAAAATGATTTCTCTCTCGGTTTCCAAGTCTACTGACGAAATTTTTATGTATGCAAAAACCGATTGATTCACGGTTTTGTTAACCTTGCTCGTGAGACACTCAAGAAATGGTGAAATGCATTTTCCTTTTCGCTACTGACTCCCGCTTTCCCAATTCCAACCGTCCACGTTACAACCGGACCACACAACGGATTGAAATTTCCTGGGAGAGCCAGACGCCGGCAAGCAGACGTCCTATCCCTGCTTTCAGAGAATCTAAAAAGCCCGCTTCCAGCTGAAGAGCGAGCTGCTCTAGCTAGGGCACAACTAGCACACTGCTCCTATATTTTTAACTTCGATCGAGAATAAGTACTTCTGGCATGCAGGCCTGGGCACCCCTGAGTACTTCCAGGGGAATGGGCAGAGGAAACAGCCATTTAGAAACTTGAGAAAGCGTTTTGCTCAGTGGTACGTGTAGCAACGAGAAGCAGGGAGGGGCTAGGCCCCCATATGCTCCCTCTACTACCCTACGTGCACACAAATTTTTAACCATACAATCAAACAAATAAGTTCATATTAGCCTCCCTAATTACTGATCTATGTGCTACAATTAGACTATCCCCAGTGGCTAGTATTTTCCACCTTTAATTAAGGCCACATAGGATATTTTGGTGATGCTGTAAATAATTAAATAGGAAAGAGGAAGAAGCTTTATCTTCATGCCCCTTTCGCAGAGCTTCACCCCAGAGGCTCCTGCCAATGCCAAACCAAATGGCTGTTCGGCACACAGCTTCACCAGAGATGCCCCCCCCCCCCACACACACACACACACACAACAAATCCCCTCTGTAAGAGCATCTACAACTACAATGGGTCTCAAATTAGGGCTCCTAAATCCTATTTAGGGGCTAGGCCCCATAGTTGAGATCAAAAAAATTAATCTCAACTCCGACAGAAGCTCCAATCCAAGAGCCCTAAAATAATGGGCCCCATGTGTGAGTCTCCTACCAATCTTCTTTCTCTCCTCCTCTCCAACCCATGAGGCTCCCAGTAGATTGCGGCATCGGGCGCAGCTCAGTGGTGGGCCGCATCATAGATTAGGTGCTGTCGTCGCCACATTCTCCGGCACTGCCCGCATCGCCGCCCGACCACTGCTGTGGTTGTGCCCCACCTGTCGCACAGTCAGCCGACATGCCTACTGCCCTTGCACCCGACCGTGGTTGTGTCGGGCGCAAACGCATCCCATCGACGCCTTGTCTAGCCGACCATGTCTGTCGTGTGCCAGGAGGGAGGTTGCTCTCCGCTCCGGCGCTGCAAGCCAGGAGGGAGGTTGGTCACCGGCTGGTCCCGTAGAGGCCAGGAGGGAGGTCGGACAAGGACTGGCGTTGCTGTCCGGAACAACACGAGGGCACAACTGGAAGGAAGCCGACCATGCCAGACCTTGCTGCCTGCCCCTCCTGTGCTCGAGTCTCGCCGGTCGCGCCCAGTACCAAGGTTTGATGGTCACGGACACACCAGAGCATCGCGAGCCATGGTGTCTCGATTGCGTGCCAGAGTTGGCTGGAGGGAGGGCATCACAGTAAATCTGGCCAGCTTGCCGGCTCACGAGCCGAGGTGGCGCCCGTGTTAGCCGGGGGTTCACCGTCGACTACTCGGGGCGGTGGCGGGAGGCGAGGAGGCTGCGGGCTAGGCTGTGTTGGCCGAGACGACGGCGGCGAGAAGGCTAGGATGGGCAGCGGAGCGGTACGGTATTGTAGAGAGGAAAGAGAGAGGAAAGGAGAGAAAAGAAGAAAGAAGAAAAAGGAATATGTGGGTTTCATCTCCTACTATATTTTGAGAGTGGAAAAGAGGACTCTCACTTCCATGGGGTTTGAGGGGGATTTGGGAACCCTCATAGTTTAGGAGTCCATTTAGCAGTGTTGCTGGAGTTGATTTTTTTTTGGCCAAAATCCTAAAATTTAGGATAAGAGTGTCACTACTAGAATAAAGCTCTGTAGCGGCGGATGCCATTTTTGTCACGGTGGTGGTCCCTCGCTGCGTCCGCCGCTAAGCCCGGGTGTAGGCATAGTGTCCGCGACTAAGGTGTCTGCGACTAAGGGCGCATGTTAGTAGCGGACACCTAGAGCCCGCGGTTACGGTGGCCACAGGACAGCGGCTAACGGCACCGCGTCGGTCGCGGACACCGTCCGGCCTGCAGCTATGGCCCGTAGCCCAATTAACTACGGGCCTGACAGTGAGGCCCGCTGCAGCCGACCGCCCCCTCTTATAAATATGTGGGCGGTGCAGCGCCGCACAGCCACCTTATTCGCGCGCGCCGCACAACAACCTAGAGTTAGGGTTGGTCGGTGGCGGTGCGGCCTCTTCTCCTCTCCTCCTTCCTCCGCTCCTCCTACGCCTCCGCCGTGGGTCACCATCGATGGGGCCGCTCCAGGAGCAACCGAGGCTCGTGGGGTAAGAGGGCGTTGGTCCTCGCCAACGCCCCGCCGAGCTCCTCCGCACCGGCGACTCCTCCTCCTCCCGCTCCCCGCCGCGGGCGCCCTCTAGCGGCACCAGGAAGAAGGCGGCTACAGCTCCTCCCATGGCGGATCCTCCTCCTCCTCCCGCGGCTAATCGACTCCTCCTCCTCCTACTCCCCCGCGGCGGATCTAGCGGCGGCGGCGGATGCTCCTCCTCCCACGGCGGATCCGGCGGCGGCGGCGGCTCCTCCTCCGCATCCGCGTGCCGCAGCACGGGCCGCGTGAGGCGGCGCGCGGTACGGGAGTGACGCGCGGCAGCGCGGCGGCGAGACGAGAACAGCGCACGGGACGACAACATCTAGGGTGGGTCCCACTAGGGGCCCGCCTTCTTTTGACAATAGGTTAACGGCACCGGTTGCGGTCCCTAGACCGTCACTGGCGCCTTATTAGGCTAATCCGCACCGGCGGGCAGTCACGGTCCTAGGGCCACGGCTAATTTTGTTTGTAATTAGTGACAGGACCTCAGTGGTATTTAATATGTCCGCCACTGAGGCCCTTTTTAGCCTGCCGCCACAAAGCGTAATTGTAGTAGTGTGTGTTTAGGAGTTATTACTGGAGTGGTTCCCTCACACGTGCTGATGCGGCAAGTGGGTTGACGAGCAAAATGGTGAGTTAGTGCAACGCGACACCAGATCCGTTGTGGAGGAGTGAATACGTCTGCCTTATTGTTTTGCCATTAATTTTCTAGTATACTTTTTGCGATTAATTTTCTGTTATATAGTTAAGCATGTATTGTCTCTTTTAAACTTAGCCTTATTCTTACCTATTGATTTTTTTTGTGACATATCTTTTTATTTATTTACCAAAATTAGATTGTTCCAATAACAACATATTAAAGCGTTTGATGATACAGTTTTTTAGGCAAAATTTGCCACAATGCACACATAAAACACGTATTTGGTGTCAACACATAGCTATATATTTCGAGATTCGGCTAATGGACACCGCAACCAAATTATGCTGAAACACAACGGAGGAGTAAAATATAAATTTCCACCATGTGATGCCCCTGCCTACTGTCACTCTCCTACAGGGTCCCTACCATTAACAGTGCCCCCTCTCCTAGCTCCCTCAACCCCCGAGCGTCGCCTGGGCATGTCGACGCACTTCACGAGCCCGAGCAGTGCCTGTAGGATGGCACTGCCATCGCCAGCATCGGGCACCTTCTCCTAGTGCCAGGCGTGCCTGCTCAGCAACTTCACTCACCCTCTCATGTGTGCCTATAGCCTCCGCGCCGACATCGCCAGCATCGGGCACCTTCTCCTAGTGCCAGGCGTGCCTGCTCAGCAACTTCACTCACCCTCTCATGTGTGTCTATAGCCTCCGCGCCGACATAGCCGCAGGATGCAAAGGGTAGCTCCCGGCACCACTCATGCCTCAATGGACGACGGCGCTACCAGCAGCGGCATGTGTCTGTGCCCTCTCAGGCGGTGGGCGGGTGAGCAGGGTCGGAAGGTGCGATTCGGACGAGAGTGCGCACACTGGTGAGACACCAATTGTTGCAAATATAATTTCTTAATCCAAGAACAATCATAAAAATAATAAACAGATTACTCAATCAAATAAACTAGGCAGGTCTACGCAGTATGTCGACAAAAATGGTGCATCTATCATACTATCTTAAATTATTAAGCATAGACAGATCACGATGGCTAGTATAGAGGATATAGTTTGAGAGGAGAGTACGTACATATTCTGATCACGTGATGTGGAGGAAGACGAGCCATGGTGACGAAAACGAGAAAGCGATGGAGCAGCTAAGTAGAGCGTGTTCGAAAAACCTTATTCGTTATCTCCTAATGCAGGATCGCAAAGGACAATAGTTCTGAAGACCCCTGTCTGTTCACCGGTGCACGTCAACAATCGGATGGAGTAATCTTGGTGGCTCAATAGCAGGAGGAGGAAAACCATCGGTGTTTTTTTTTGTGGTGATAAGCGGCGGCTCCCGTATGTCTATATAGGGTTAACCACTAAGGTTGGGCATCCCATAATTGAAGTGGTTTCCAAAATAGAAAACTTAGGGCATGTTTGTTTCACCTTATGGATTATATAATCTGGATTATAGAGTTAGATTATATAATGTGGATTGTAGGTTCAGAGTAAATAATCTCTACGGGGTTGTTTGACAACCTAGATTATTATTGCTCAGATTATTGCTTTTAAATGTGAGGAGACACTCCTGGGTAAGCAGCTTTGGAATGAACTATGACATGGAGAAGGCTGGCGCAGAGCGCGAGGAGAGCAAAGAGCGTGCCGGGATGCCAGAGCAGCGAGGCGGCGACGACGGAGAGCACCACGAGCGTGATGGGAGGTCGAGTGAAGAAGAACAATGGGGAATAGAACGAAACTTTTTTTTGTGTAACCAGTGGCAATTACGGGTAATTTCTTCCAACTTACTAAGGATAGTGAGTCTTTTGTCAAAAAATAATCTGAAATAAACACCTCTAGACCACAATATGTATTATGGCAATTTGGACCCATGGATTATATAATCTGAGACTATAATCCAGCCTCCTTGTATTATTTTTTTCAGATTATATAATCTAAGAAGATTATAAGCTGAAACAAACAAACCCTTAGTGGACATACGGCAAGAAGAAAGTGCAAAATAAAAGCCACGCGCCTGCGAGGCAGGGGCTGAATTTTGATAGACCGTTAACACAGGTGATATGTGCCGATCACTCACGCCCTACCTAACAAGATGAGCGCGTGCATGTGTTCTTTCATTCTCTCATTCACACACTTGCAAAAGAGACTACAACATCCAACCTTATAAGTTAGCCTTCCTCCATTTTCACTAACAATATGGGGCTAAACTTTACACTTCTACCATACATACAAAGATCTTTATGATTTGTTTTTTAAATATTGTGAATATAAATGTGCCTAGACCATATAATTCCACAACAATGCCGCGGGCATACATGGGATCGGGCACCTCAGCGGCGGTGAGCAAGTGCCAAAAGAGAAGAGATATGGTGCTCCCAACACCAGTGGCATCGTAATGGATATGCGAAAAATTACAAAGAAAATATGGACATGTAGTGCATGTCACGACTTACTATCTTGCAAAAGTGGAGATGTAATAAAAATCATGTGCAAAGAGAAACAAAAAATGTGAAATTAGCCAGTAAATAGTGCGAATTTGAATTATTCATCTTTCTTATGCTGATTTCTCTTTTTCTTTCTCTTTACACATGTGTTCTTTGTATCACGGCCCGTGTCCGCTAAGAGAACGACCACGCGTTCCAGCTCCCATCTCCTCCCCAACATTATTCCACTAACTCTGCACATGGGGGCAGCCTTGTCATTTCACGCGGTTTCTCTCTCCTTCGAGATGGAAAGTATTGCTTTTGTCGGGCTTGTGTGTCATAGCTGGGTTTTTTTTTTTGCGATGTCAACAAGCCAAATTTGGAAATCATGGTGTGTTCAGGCTGAATATGTGTTAGTAGTGATAGATTATTCCCTTCAAAATGATTTTTTTTATGCCTGACCACACGTTAGTAGTGATAGATTTTTCAGTTGTTCCCTTCAAATGATTTCGTACCGGATTTATGTATGATTGGGAGATACTTTAGATTGGTTTGGGACGCTTTGCGTAATAGAAAATTAATCAGGAAAGTGACATCGGATTAATAATGGTTCAGCCATCCCGAAACATAATATCCCTACATCCAGTTGTCGTATATTGCTGAATAGGCAACATTTCTCGTATAAGGTGTTTGTGTGTCGTCAATTTTGCTCCCTCCCTCCAACGGGGAGGGTGTTACCCTTATACTCCCTCTATCCCTAAATATAGGGCGTTTTGGAGTTTAAAAATTTCCTTAAATGTAGAGCGTTTTGTAGATAGGACAGACTTTGAGGTCGGTAGGAGAGTTAATGGGTGGATGGATGAAAGTAAAAATAAAGGGTATGATAGTCTTTTAACACATTGAAAGTTATAAAGCCCTACATTTAGGGACGAAGGGAGTAGAAGTTTGAATAGTAGTATAAGAAAATAAAATCTATTTTCTTAATCGACCTTGTATCGGATAAAGTGTCTCTCATCAGCGATGTCAGTGTTGTGTACGTTCGATATCCTGAATTTTATGGCAGCTGCATCAACTTTTAGTGAATGACAGTTGGTTAGGTGGCGACAGAGAAGACCAAACCCCCCTATCGTCGAACCCCTAGGGCCCAGCACTAGCTCACAACTGAAGACCCAACTTGGCATATTCTTCTTCTTCATCACACTGTTCCATCGTCTTCGCCTCCATTGCCACCCTCAGCGGTCACCATGTGCCCCTGTCGCCATAGCCATCCATCACAGGCAACCCTACCTCGTCAACCTCAACCTCGCCTCACCCTACCAAGTTTCGACGACACCAACGCCGCATGCGCCGCCACCCTCCATCACACCCAACCAAGGCAGGCCTAAGGGGTATGCCCTAGATTTCAGCAAACATCAATACATACAGGCTAGTTTTGGGATAAAAAGCATAATTTTCTTATCAAAGTCAACTAAACAGGCATAGTTCATTTGGTTTATCAACCAAGATGAGTTTATAAATGTGGAGGGTGTGAGTTCAATTCCCAATAATATACTCATTTTTAAAATTTTTTACGACATACCTTTAATTGAAATTAATTTTAGGTCCGCCACCGCCAATCAAACTTTCGTTCCAAAGATTGTGATCAAAGTTCACTATATAACTTTCAAGGAAATTTTTCAACTGAAAAGGTACACAAAACTTTTATAATGAAAAGTTTGCTACCTTACATCCGCGTACAGGCGCGCTGATTAGAACAAGCAACCTGGCCCAGCTTGCTGAGTCGGCATCTTGGACGACCGTGCTCACCCTGGCCCACCATGATTGACTGGCACGAAGCTCATTAGCGCAAAAGGACATAGGGGTTAATAAATAAACTAGATCAATAATAATATATATAGTATTAAGGTTCTCTTAGTGGGTTAATATGTAGGGGAAAGGTAGGCTCTTGCGCGTTAACTCCGACAGAACCCCTGAGTAGATCTGAGCGAACAAGATGGCAGCTAGAGCTGAGGGGATAAGCGGAGTGTCTCGGAGCCGGATCGAGAAGCTGCTCCAGGAGGAGGATGCTCTTGCCGAGCGGGAGCTTGCCCAGCGTCCGGAGGTCAGGATCCTCAACCGATACGCGGTGGTCCGGGCAAATCTGCTCATGGCGCAGAAGCTGGCCGGCTCGTTGGCGCTGCTCTGGTCAACTGTGGTTCTCCTCGGCGGCTTTGTTACGGCGCTCGCCAGGAAGGACTTCTGGTATCTCACGTTTATAGGCTTCATGCAGGCTGCCGGGTTAGTACTCTCTCTCTCTCTCTCTCTCTCTCTCTCTCTCTCTCATATTAGCTAGATGTTGATGGAGCTAATTCGTCCATAATGGGGTAGCAATTTGCAAAGTAGTTGTATTTCTGAATGTTTAAAATTTGAATGATTAGATACCATTTTCTTCCTTAACTACACATACTATGATTTCCAAATAATATTTTTCCAGATCAGATTCCCAATTAACACGTACACAAAGTTTACTGTTCAGTATTGGAAACATACCTTCTCCCCAATAACAGATTTAGGTTATTACTTTTCAGGTCCTGCACTTGTCCTATTATATATCTTTATGGTATATACGAAATTGTAAAGACTTGTTGGCTGACTCAATTTTTATAAGAAGTATCTAGAAATTCAGGACCCGACGGTACAGTACAATAGAACACAATTTTATCTATTAATACCATAGCAAAAAAAGCCTCGATAATGGTTTTTTATTAGTCAATGGAAGCATACTTATATCCCTTTCTATACCTTGTAGACACGGTTAGCACCTATATAATCAGCGTTGTCACTGCCCTCTCTCTATCAGCAGTGCCGGCTCTACGTTTTCATAGGCCTAGGGGCAAGCTCAATGCTGAGGTCCTTAAATCTATGTAAAAGTATACTCAGGTAAAAAAAATATAAACTGTCTAATGAAATCGTGTTTATTGATAATCATGAGTAAACACTGAACTAAACACATATTTGTATTCTTGGTTCATAGTAACTTGTGATAATATTACATTTTAAGATTTTATCTCATACAGGAAGAACTAAACAATACTGTAAAGGAAAATTGTAAATATATAGTTAACATTTAAATTTAAAGGAAAGGAAATTTCTATGGTATAAAATTATATCTTAACACTTTGTATGGAATTTACATCTCTTTGATTAGATGGACGACTGGGTGAAGGATAAACCCAATTTTGAACCTTTAAAATTAGCTTGCCTAAAGAGTAAAAGGAGATTTAAAATAACGTTGGAATATGTTATCGAAAAAAATAACGTTGGAAGATGTTGCTTCACTTGGTCGAACATATATTATTTTTAAGAGAAGCGACAATCGAACGTGGGGACAGGAAAAATAACATGGCGATGTGGCCTGAAACCCAGCCGGCCACCATCACGCCATCAGCATGGTCTTGGGCCTATTCCAATCATATGATGTTTGCTTAGGTGGTTTCAGTTGAACATGTTATAGTGGGACAATTTTTTTTGAGGTAATTATAGTGGGACAAATAGGTTAAAGAACCTTTATATGCACTCAAATTTTTGAGGCCCCTGCCTGGGCCGGGCCCTAGGCCGTCGCCCGGCCCAGAGCCGGCACTGTCTATCAGTTTATATATAATCATATCTACATCAAGAGACGATTAAGAGAGACGGCCAAAACTGTTTCTGAATTGAGAACTCAAATTCCAAACTGAAATGCTAGGAATTTATAACATCATCTCAAGTTTGACGAATTCGATTCAGCATATAGACACGCTTTCTCTATTTTGCTAGAAACAGTCCGCCCGTCTATACGACTACTTGGATGGTCTGATTGTTGGAAATATAAGCACTTTTGTTTTTAATTTAATCCAGAAATAAATCATGAATATGACAAACAGATTGCCAACTAAATTAGACTGATCTACGCAAGATCTAGACATGTCTAATAAGCACAAGAAGATGAATACATCTACCATACTATCCATTACTATCATGCAGAGATATAACGTGAAGGCTAGTATGGAAGACATAACGTAAGCAGAAGGTACGTATGTTTCCGACCTAACGAGTAGAGGAGTTGACGATGACGTTCAGCAGTATCACGGCGAAGACAGCGACGTGCTTGGCTCACGCGGCAGGGACGAAGACGCGCCATGATGGAAGCGATCGAGCGGTCGCGCTGAGCGCTTCTAAAAACCTTATTCGCCCTCTCCTGGTGCAGGATCGCAGAAGGCGTTAGTTTCAGAGACCTGCTCTCCTGTTCGCCGGTGCACGCCGACTATCGGGATGGAGTAGTCTTGGCGGTGCAGCAGCAGGACGAGGCTGTATCTAGTGTGGTAAGCTCGGCTTCCATGGTAGACCTCGTTAAGATGGTCTGTTTACATGATCTCCATAAAACAGCAGCACCACCAAGAGTGAAAACATATCCACTCGTGGCATACAACTCATCAGCATCGGATATTCAATTGGAGTCACTATATCCCTCTAGTAGTGCAGGAAATCCGGAATAATGAATTCCATAACCTGCAGTACCAACTAGGTAGTGCATTACTCGCTCAACCGCACGCCAATGATCATCTCTCGGATTAGAAGTAAACCGGCTCAATTTACTCACAGCAAAAGAGATGTCAGGCCTAGTAGCACTAGCCAAGTACATAAGTGATCCAATGATGTGAGAATATCTCAATTGGTCTTTACCAATTCTCTTATTCTTCCGAAGAATCAAGCTGGGATCATAAGGAGTTGGAGAAGGTTTGCTATCCTTGTAGTCGAAGCGACTCAACATCTTTTCCACATAATGAGATTGCGTTAAAGTAATCCCATTATCTCCTCTCGATTAGCTTAATGTTTAAAATAACATCAGCCTCACCCAAATTCTTCATATCAAAACTTTAGAACAGAAAAGACTTGACTTCATTAATTACGTCAAGGTTTGTTTCAAAGATTAGTATGTCATCCACATACAAGCACAATATAGCTCCCTCACCCCCACCATGGCGGTAGTACACACATCTATCGGCTTCATTGACTGAAAAGCCTCGTTGATATGAGTATAGAGTCAAATTTCTCATGCCATCGCTTAGGTGCTTGTTTCAGGCTATATAAAGGTTTCACCAGCTTAGACACCTTGTCTTCTTGACCTTTTACTACAAAACCATCTGGTTGATCCATATACATCTCCTCATCCAAATCAACATTAAGGAAAGCCGTCTTAACGTCCATCCGATGAACAAGAAGACCATGAGAGGCAGCCAAAGCAAGTAGTACGCGTATGGTGGTCAATCCCGCAACAGGTGAGTAAGTGTCAAAGAAATTTTCACCTTCTTTTTGTGTATAACCCTTAGCCACAAGTCGAGCCTTGTACTTGTCAATAGTACCATCAGGCCTAAGCTTCTTCTTGAACACCCACTTGCAACCCATGGGTTTGCACCCATATGGTCGATCGATGACCTCACATGTTCCATTAGAACTAATAGAGTCCATCTCACTCTATACAGCTTCTTAATTTCCAATCATCTGCATCGGGTGATGCATATGCCTCAAGCAATGGTTCCGGAAGTATCATCCACAAGATAGACAGTGAAATCATCACCAAAAGATTTTGTAATCCTTTGTCTCTTGCTCCGTCTAGGAGCTTCACTATCTATCTCCTCATTATTTGGTTCAAGTGTTTGTTCAACATGATCAGAAAACGCAACAGGTTCGAAGTAGTTTCAACAATCACATCAGTAGATAATGTAGATATGCTATGCGAATCTTTTATAGGAAATATGTTCTCAAAGAAAGTAACATCACGAGACTCCATTAAAGTATTAACATGAATATCAGGCACCTCTGATTTCACTACTAAAAATCTGTAGGCAATGCTATTATGAGCATATCCATGAAACACAATCCACAGTTTTAGATCCTAACTTACGTGTCTTGTTCATCGGCACATTAACCTTGGCCAAACAATCCCAAGTACGTAAGTAAGAGAGCGATGGTTTTCTCCCAATCCATTTCTCATATGGCGTTTTCTCCTTATTCTTCATAGGAACTCTATTTAGGACATGACATGACGTCGATATAGCCTCCCCCACCATGCCTTAGATAATCCCGCAGTGTCTAACATGGAGTTAACCAAGTCAGCCAAAGTGCGATTCTTTCTTTCAGCAACCCCGTTTGATTGGGACGAATAGAGAGGCATCCTCTCATGAATCATACCGTGTTCCGCACAAAATAAATCAAAATCATTAGAGAAATATTCACCGCCATGATCGGACCTAATTCTTTTGATCTTTTTCTCTAGTTGAGTTTCAACTTCAGCCTTGTAGATTTTAAAGTAGTTTAGAGCCTCATCTTTCATTTTTAACAAATACACATACCAATATCTAGATGCATCATCAATCAAAGTCATGAAATATCTTTTTCCACCTTCTGTCAATATACCATTCATTTCACAAAGATCTGAATGTATAAGTTCTAGTGGTGCCAAGTGTTTCTCCTCGGTAGCCTTCTGAGGTTTTCGAGGTTGCTTAGATTGCACACAAGTATGCCACTTAGAACCTTTGACAATGGAAAACTTCGGACTTAAATTCAAGCTAGAAAGTCAAGACATAGAACCAAAATTCAGACGACATAAACGTGAATGCCAAACATTGACATCACTCTCATTAACACCATCACAAATATAGTTCTCTGACTTATTGCAAAAATCTGAAAGGGAAAAGCGGAAAAAGCCTTCGCACATATAGCCTTTACCAATAAATTGTCCACTTTTAGACACGACAACTTTATTTGACTCGAGCACTACCTTAAAATCATCCCAACACAAAAGGGAGCCACTAACGATATTCTTCTTGATAGAAGGGACATGCTGTACGTTCTTCAATTGGACAATCTTTCCCGAAGTAAACTTCAGCTCGACCGTGCCAACACCATGAACAGAAATATGTGATCCATCTCCCATCAGGACGGAAGAATCCTGGGCGACCTGGTAAAAGGAAAACAGAGAAGCATCAGCACACACATGTACATTTGCACCAGTGTCAAGCCGCCAACTTGTAGATTGAAATACTGAAAATGCAGATGGTAAATTACCGTACCCAGTAGTATCACCAGTACCGGTCACCATGTTTGCAGAATTCTGCTGAGGAGGTTTCCTCCGCTTGCGCTGTGGACACTTCTTTGCCCAATGCTCAGTGGAGCCGCAAACGAAGCATCCCTCGTTCTCCTTCTTGTTTCTCTTCTTGAAGGTAGTGGTCTGCTTAGGCTTATTGTGCTTGCCCTTGCCCTTGCCACCATTGCTATGAGACGATCGTGGTTAGTGCACCATGTGGGCATTGGTCTGACCCTCAATAACTTTAGATCTCCCATCCTTAGCCCAAGCTTTCTCCTCAATATCAAGAGACGCGATCAAATCTGAAACAGAAATGTCGATCCTCTTGTGCTTGAGACAAGTGGCGAAATCCCTCCATGATGGAGGCAATTTGGCAATGATGCCCTCAGCCACAAACTTGTCGGGTAAGGTGATCTTAAGCGTGTCAAGTTCCTTGACCAAACACCGTATTTCATGAGCCTGCTCGACTATAGATTTGCCTTCAGCCATCTTATAGTCATGGTACTGCTCCATGATATACAACTCGGTGCCGACATCGGAACCACCATAGTCGGCGCAGAGAGCATCCCACAACTCTTTAGCGTTTGTGTAATGGATGTACACATCTTGCAGATCTGCAAGATTTCCAATCACAGCGCCCACAAAGAGAGTATTGGCCTCCTAGTACTTATTCTCCTCATCGGGAGTAAGAGTACCTTTAGGTTTGTCATTGGATACCTCTCAAACACTTTCATGGCATTAAGCCACGGAGTGACTTTCACTTGCCATCTCTTGAAGTGCACGCCGGTAAAACGTTCCGGCCTCGGTGCCTCCACAAACTAGCCATAAAACTAAAGTGCCTATAATAAGGTTTTTGGATTGTTGGAAATATAAGCACTTTCAGTTTTACTTTAATCTAGAAATAAATCATGAATATGACAAACAGATTGCCAAATAAATTAGACTGGTCTACGCAAGATCTAGGCATGTCTAATAAGCATAAGAAGATGAACACATCTACCATACTATCCATTACTATCATGCAGAGATCGAACGCGAAGGCTAGTATGGAAGACATAGCGCAAGTAGAAGGTACGTATGTTTCCGGCCTGACGGGGTAGAGGAGTTGACGACGACATTCAGCAGCGTCACGGCGAAGACGCGCCGTGGTGGAAGCGATCGACTACTCGCGCAAAGCGCTTCCCAAAAACCTTATTCGCCCTCTCCCGATGCAGGATCATGGAAGGCGTTGGTTCCGGAGACCTGCTCTGCCGTTCGCCGGTGCATGCCGACGATCGGGATGGAGTAGTCTTGGTGGCGCAGCAGCAGGACGAGGGTAAAACCTTAGGTAAGTGTGAGAGAGATGTTTTCTGCGGCGAAGCCCGTACGTTTATATAGGAGACTTTGCTAGGGTTAGACAAATCTAAACCGAGTCGGTTTCCAAAACAGAAAACGTATTGGACTCGCAGCAAAATAAAGTGCAAACGCCCACACCCACGCCCACGCCCCGCCCCGTCCCAGCGAGCGAGCACGCGTGTGGTCTTCCCTTCTCTCTTTCTCACACTTACAAGGAAAGCAAGAGCACCCTCCACCTCCACTAGTAATGTGGTACTAAAGATTGCACTCCTATCATCCCTATATGGACTGTTGAGATTTTTTAGGAATTATAGAAATTATAAATGGGCTTTGGCCCAATAATTCCATCACTGATTACAGACCTGTAGTCGGTACGCAAGCTATTGATAAAGGGACAAAACACCCCATGCTCATAAATTAACATGTAAAAACAGCACTACCTTTTTGCAAGGAAAAATGCCACTATTTGACCCATAAACAAATGTTTTTATTCTTCAAATAAAACTCAACACTTAAACATAAGTCGGACCATAAATTAAGTTCCCGTAATTATATTGCAACATACGTACAAAATGTCATCTATATTCAGGTCTTCCAAGTCCAGTGCAACGTGTGTGGCCTAATCTTCTCCAGTTGATTGGTCAGAAATATTCTCCTCGACAAACTGGCATGGTTTATCCCTCTGGCTGATAAATAACTTTGATGGAGTAACAGAATCTTTAATCATCCTCAAATATACAAAAAAAAACATGGCTCTTTATTGAAATAGAAGTTCGGAAAATATCAGATTATATGTCATGATACAGCATATATATTTTCAGATATATGGAGAAGACACAATCACCCATTTGTAATATATAGTTAATCAGTTTGGACAGAATTTGAGATACGATAAGATATCTTGAATACAACAAGTGCAACGGAACAATATTCTGAACTCTCTAAGAGCATCTCCAAGAGAACCATATAAATCCTTCCTAAATCAAATTAGTACCTAGAATTATCCCTTAACAAATACCATATAAATCCTTGCTAAATCAAATTAGTACCTAGAATTATCCCTTAACAAATTTTGGGCTGCTACTAAAAAGATGTTTTTTGAAGTTCTTGCTGATGCTCTAAATAAGAATATCTGCAAAATGGTCTCTTAGCCCAGTGGTTTAGGTGGCTTAGTCCGGGGGGGGAGGGGGGAGGGGTGGGAGGGGTGGGTGTTGACGTCAAAAGTCGCCAACACACCGTTGTCCGGAGAGTCCACCGAAACCCCGGCTGACGCAGGGCCCTGTGCTCCCAACGGACCGGCTCAGCTCGCCGATTCTCGTGTGCGCTGGTGCGTGCCGGATGGTTTTCCTGCAAACCAACAAAGACAACAAAAGGTGTAAAATTCCGGGTCATCGGCCCGGATAGACCGATGTGCAGCCGTGGCCGATTCTGGCGTAAGATAGACAAAATCAGCCACCGACAGGGAGCAGCACGGCCCATCCATTTATGTATTAAATGCCAGGCAAACGAACCGTGATACAAACGATACGAAATCGGCCGACGCTATAACATGCGATCGGTGGCTAGCAGCCGATTTCGTCGGTGGGCAATCAAATCATTAAGACTTTGCAGGGATGCATTATCGAATAAAATGTAAAACAAGGTAATTATTAATGGGATGTAATTAATTTGATAGCAAGAAGATGGTTTAATCATCAATCGGAGCAGTAAATCGGCCGATCAGGCATCCGGCCGATTCTGTCATTGATCATAACAATGAGTTATTAGATCATATCTAGATGTATCATGATGATCAATGAAATCGTACTAATAACTCGGGTTCAAAGGCAGTTTTAACAGATTTAGCTAATTGAACATAAAACAGCTAATGAACGTGATAAGCAATCGGCTAAACACTCCGAAAGAACAGTAAGACAAATACAACCACACAGATCCGAATCGACCAGTCGCTCCAACAGGACAAGTCAACCGATGGCACACGACTGGACCAGGTCTAACGGCCGCGCACGCCTGGCCGATTCAGGACAAGCATAATCATAAACGCCTTAACTATGAAAGTAAATCTACATCCTATCCAATCGGCTGCATGCGCCTAGGACAAGTCAACTATCGCAAAGGCAAACACAGGACACGTCAACTGAATCTGCGCGATCGAATCGGCTAAGATGTAAAAGAAATCTCATAGCGGCTACCGTGACTCGAACGACCAGATCCGAGCCAATCGGCGTTGTGAGCAAAGGCTGGGACGGGGAGGCAGGACAAGTCAAACTACCTCCACCACGAGCCCGGACCAGGTCGACTTGACTCATCCCGGCCGATACTCACTACGACGGTCGAAAACAGATCTGGTCGCCGGATAACTAGCAATTAAGCCATCTAATTACGAACAATGCGCCGAGAATTAGACGACATAATTACCTTGTCAAGCCGACTTGTTGTCGACCGGAGCCCCGAAGATCCCCGCGCGAAAACAGTAAAGACTTGACAGAAAATTAGGGTTTGGCGATGCGCCGAAAGTTGTATTGGATGTGAATCGAGTTTACAGGTTACATCTGAGTACAAATTTATACCCGGCACAAAGAATCCTACTCGGACCCTCTTCGGGCCGATTTCCTAACCGACTAGGATCCTTTTCCAAAATTAAACTATTATTTCTAATTTTACAACGTGGGCCAGGCCCATCAATGTTATGCTCTTCTCGTTGGCGTCCGCGCACGATTCTCGGGAGGGACGCGCCTTTACTCGCCCAAGCGGCCGTCGGCCTTCTGCCCACCGGCCCTCTTTGACCTATAGTCGCTGAATGGGTCCCTTGGTCAAAAACCGGCGTCAACAGTGGGGGAGCGATTTTTTGAGCTAGGGTAAGAAAGTCCTCTCGCTGTCCCCGCACCCAAAGCATGCATGGTCAAGACCACACCTAGACGGCAACCCATGGTGGTCTCGGTACATGTTCCGATAAGGTTGCAGGTCCAATGTAAGGGGAGCAGGGAGATTCTGGAGTTTTCTCGACCTGTGTGAGAAGGTCTTCTTCTTAGCGGAATGCTCTCGGTGCTGTCTCTCCGTCCGCAGGTTGAGCTTTTTTTTTATTATTGAGAATATCCCAAGCTTTGGTGGACAAAAAAAAATGGCAGTCCATCAATTAATGACAATAACTTTACCACGGTAACACTGAGAAGCCAGCTAGTCGAATTAATGTGATTCTTCTTTCCTTATTAAGGGACCTGACAAGAACACAGTCCCAAAATTCATAATGTCGCATATCTAGACAACCTTCATGTTATGTCACACAGTTTGACTTAAAACTAAAACATATGACAAGTAAATACAGTCAGTGGAAAGTGTACTGACATAAAAAAGACGAAACTGTTTATTAGAGTCCCAGAATTAGCCTGCTATTTCTAAGAGGCCAAAATTAAAGCATACTACTCCGGTGATTTCGTTTAGTTTGGCTGGAACTAGATCGCAATAGTGGGCGGACCGCCCCATACGAGGGTGGGGCAACTGCCCCAGCTACCTGCCGTCAGTAATGAACCCCCGGTAGGCTGGTAACCCACCGGCTAACTGCTGTTTGCCTGTTTTTCTCCGTTCATGGCTGAAGTTTTTTTTTCATGGCCGTTGGCTGCTGTAGAGACGTCAGAAAGAAGAAGAAAAGGAAAAAAAAAGTAGTGACCCAAGGGCTATGGCCCAGTGGGCCAAGTGAATTTTCTAATGCTGACTTGTTAAAGCTCAATCAATAAATTAGGAGATCATTGGCCCCTGCCCAGCAGTCCATCACGCATCATACACAATCCTTTTAGCTATGTAGATTAGCAAGTCGAACACGCTCCGGACTTGTGCGATTTTGCTTCTATCACTGTTAACCCGAGTTCATGTAACTAACTTGCTTTCTAGATCAGAAGCAGGGCCCTCAGGTCTTTTATCTGAACTAATTTCATGTTTAAAAGGAAATTATTTTTACTCAACTATCTCATTCTGTAGATTTGAAGTGGTTGTCCGCAAAAAAAATGACGGGGGGGGGGCATTGTCTTAAGGAGAAGAACTCTCATGTAGATCAAGAAAAATTTCCTCACCTCCTTTCCTCCACTCTTATATGGCGGCCTTGTTGCCTATGTGAGGGTGGATCGGGCCTTACACTACAAGAAAAAGCCTTCTAGATATATTTATGTTGTTACGTTTTTGTAAACATGTCTATATCAATAGCTAGAAACACTTTTTTATATGACTTTGAGAACATGTCAGTCAGACATGATATAAGATACACATTAACGTCAATAGTTTAGGAAACACATTTTTTGACATCATCACAAAGTGTTATGATTTTAGACACGCTTTAAATTATCGGTAGCCACCGTAAAGACACTTTTTGACACATTTATGAGGGCATCTCAAATTGATACGATATTTAGAGATGATTTAACTGCATCCAACCACATCAAACATGTTTCTTGACACGCTGTCAAAAATGTAGAAAAAAATGAGGTCACATTGAAAACATTTTGATTGTATCTACTCTCATTCAAAGAAATTTTTGACATGCTATTGAAAAGCCACGAAACGTTATAACACTAAAGGGACACGAGTATAAAATAATGTATGTACAAAGCTAATCAGATTCGCTTTTGAGGTGAGATAGTTAGATGAGCCTGTAGAAAACAAAGAGGTCACAGGTTCGAGTACTATTAATTGCATGAATAAGTCTATTGTTCAGAAAAAGTTTTACAGTACAACATGTCTATATTGGTAGAAACACAGTATAAATGTATCAACGAAATCGTGTCTATCCTTTTTCAAAAAAATGGAAGATTCCATTACTCATGTGTCGATAGATCATCTGCTACAAGTTTCTGAATAGATTGAGGAAATTCATCCAGAATTTGATGGAGCTCTGCCACACACTCTCTTCCCAAGGCTGCCAAAGCATGTGCAACCTTGTTACATTCTCTCGGTCTGTGAACTGCTGATACAATGACAAAATTAGTAAAAAGCAGCTCCTTCAATTCATGTACCGAGAAGCCCACCATTGTGCATTTGTTTCCATCACCAAGTAGCTCACACCGGCATCAATAGTTGCATGTATACCCTGAAGACAAGAAAATCACTTCAGCTTGAAAGGCACACAACAGATGAGAAATCCTGCCTCTTCTTGCCAAGATCATGTCTCCGTCTGAATCCCTCAATATGAAACCCCACCCCCTGGCCGGTTTCCCTGTATAAATATTGCATCACAATTCAGTTTCGGCTCCCCTTCCCTTGTCCTATACCAGCGTTGCACTGGTCTTGTATTGTGTCCTACATGCTTGCCTAAGACCTTGCATATCTCAGTTGTGTAAACTTCGATTCTGTAAACCAGAGCTACTGTGCATCTCATTATTCCTCCTCCACGCACCTTATTTCGCTCATTCCACCATGTCCATAATAACATGACCACTCTCAGCTTCACCGCCTCCTTCATGGATAATATCTGCTCAACAGCCTCTCATGCTGACTTCAAATCAGCCAGAACCAATCTTAGTGCTTCAAGGTTTGGAAGTGCCCAAATCCTCCTGACCAGTTTACATTTGAAAAACAAATGGGCCCCATCCTTATCGAAATGCTGGCACATGATACATATTGTGTCCAACTTCATTCTTCGCCTTCGTAAAAATTCACACGTATAGGATTACTGTTATGAGCAAAACACCACAGAAAATGCTTTATCATGTTCAGACAATGAAGCTTCCAATGCGGCCCCACAATTCATTTATCTTACTGTCATTTGCACTTGAGGACGTGCTCCCTCCTCTTGTACAGTTTATAAGCACTTTTCACTGAAAATTGCCCTTGATTATCATAATGCCATGCAGCCACATTTTCTCTTCCCTCATGCACACTAAATGCCAGGATAAGCTTCACATCCTCCTCCCAAAACACAGCTTTCACTAGCTCCTCATCTCAAGTGCATGTACCCAGATCAATCAATTCTAAGACATGCCGGAGTAACGTTCGGCCTCTTCGAGTGATCGGCCTCCTATTTCCATCTCTTGGCAGCCATGGGTCTGTCCATATATTTAAATTTTCACCGTGTCTGACTCTCCATATAATCCCCTTCTTCAGTAAATCAATGCCCCTGAGGATACTTTGCCAAGTGTAGGAACTCCCAGCCCTGGCCCCTGTGTGTCGCTTCTATACCAAGCCCTAAGAGTAATTTGTGTGTTGAGTCCTTTTCTTCTATCTTTCTAAGTTCTCGACAAGCTTTATGCCATCGTAAGTCAATGAAAGAGAACTCAGTGCGGCTTGAGACGAGCCTTATCCAGATCAAGACGGGAAAGCAAACATGCAGAACAATTGTCGTGTAAAGACAAGAATCTTAAGAATGTGCTAAACCATCTCCTGTTCCTCGTCGGTTGGTCGAGACCTCTCTTTGCTAGTTGAGCTGCTGTTCAAGTCGAACATCGATTTTCCATGGCCCACCATTAAAGGAGTTTGCACTTGGCCGGACCCCAAAACTTCCATAGTAGGCGGCAAGGGTTAAAGGAAACTGATTCTGACCAGAGGCTTTCAAACGTCTATATCTGTTTATCACATATTCTCTTAGAGCAAAATCACCAAGACTACTCTCTGAATGGTGTGACATAAAAAAAATCGTGACACCCCTTTATAGTCTGATTGTCATCTAGACTCGAGCCAATAAATGACATAAATGCTCAACACACACACAATAGGACTTGAACCTAGCTCATCCTTTGCCTTGGGCTTCCGCCATCTCGAAGCATCTTCAATCCTGACTATCGAAGACATCCATCCACGTTCAAGAGTCCCAATTGTATTATGAATAATATAGGAATATTGTTTGTTTATCCAGATTATTGGTTATAGATGCGAGAAGACAACAATACCCTTGACTATTTATTATAGAGGATTTTAATTAGGTGGGGTTCAGTGGATGGTATCCCTGGTACTCTTGTTTAAACTACCATGGGCATGCTAAATAATTTGAAAATTAGCGCATCCTAAGGTGCTTATTAGATTATCATAATCTGAACTCCAGATTATAATCTTATCAATTAATCTGACCTGTTTATTTCTCTCACTAGATTATAACCCCTTAGTATCACCCGCTGACTATAGACCCCCAGGACACCTACGCATAATGGTATACCCCTAGATATTCTACACCCTGAACTGTTTTAAAAATGTTAAAACTGTTTTTGCCACGTTAGAAGCCAGATCACCATGGTTTTTTCTTATTATTTTTCCCTCTAACTTTAATAGCAAAATACATTAAATGGGTTTTAAAAATTATAAAAAATAGTGATGTAGAACAAGTGTTATGCAACCCAGTTTGAGTATTTCGTTTGGTTCAAACTCAAATAAATTTTAAATATAAAGTTTTAAATGCGCACAAGTTTAAATTTCATCAATATTTTGGGCAACAACATGAGCTCCACTAAGAAAATTTAAAACTCAGGGCATATTTTAAATTTATTTTATCAACTTAATTTTATTTGATTCATGTTCCGTAGCAATATCATAAGTTTGTTCATAAAGGCCAATTTCCACCTAATTTTATAATTTTAATAAAGTTTAAGAAATCATTGAACAACCTGATTGAAATAAAATAAATATGAGAAACAAACTTAAAATTATCTTAGGTACAAAGTTTGCTAAATTTTGGACCTCATGTTAGATCCCTAAAATTCAATGGAATTGAAATTTTAGTTATATTTGAATTTTTATATTTAATTATTTTGAGTTGCGACTAAAACAAATAGTCATAAAGAGTTCCCTGTCACGTTATTAATTTACCACTCTGAAAGAGTTCATAGTTTTTAGAGTCATTTAACTATTTGTTTCTTGCAATAAAAGTTGAAGAGAGAAAAGAAGGGGGAAAAGTTGCATTGATGAGGCAGAGTGGTTTTGGCCGAGGGGTAATTTTGTTTTGATTTAATTTCACAAACCCACCAACATTTTGATCTTATAGTCACAAAAGCCCCATATATAATGCCTATTTCACAGACCCATCAATACTTCGAGGTGTAATTTCACAAAATCACCATTGTTTTCTAATTATACATATGGTCCCGCGTGTTAATGACGACACTTGAAAATTGTAGACTGTATCGAATTGGCAGCGGATACAGCCCATAGTTTTTTTAGTGTTGGCACTTAAATGTGAGACCATTGGTACTAGATACATATAAATTAAAAATATTATGGTTTTGTGAAACTACACCCCTGAATTATTGATGGGCTTGTGACTATAAAGCTAAATTATTGGTGGGTTTGTGAAATTAAATCTTTTGTTTCCGATAGTTTGAGGTTTAGGATGTCCAGTTTTATAGTTCAAGGCCCATTTTTCTTGTTTTTTTTAGCACATCCATGCATGACCATATTTTCAGAAGTAAGCATGCACTATCTAACACGTTTAGATAGGTTTATTTCATCCCTATGAAATTATAGGGATGTTTTCATACGTGTCCAGGGATCTCCGCCATGTCAAGGCTTGGTAAATATGGTTTTTGAAAGCATGTCTATCAAAGTAGATGACGTTGCATAGAGATGCTATAAAGCATACAAACATTTGTAATTCCATTTTCATTAATGTGTTTATCTTACAAAGGTATTAGGGTAGAACTTTTGTGAAATAATAAGCTTAGACATGATATTATTGATGTGTTAACATTGTGTTTCTACTAATATACACATTGTATATAATACGTCAAGAATATTATTTTAAAACCTATTCTAAGTGATTGACTTATCCACACAAGTAGTACAAATTGAATCTATGAACTCTTTGTTTTGCGGGATCTCATCTAACCATCTCACTTTTGAAGCAAATTTGATTAGATTAGAGAATACATTGTTTTATACCCATGTTTTATTAGTGCTAGGCATTCTGTTACACCCATGTTTTCTTAGACGTCTCTAGGATATATTTTCAATAGAATCTCGAAAATTCAAAAATGTCATTCGAGATATTCTTAGAGACTTGTAGTAAAAAGGTTTTATTGTGGCACAAATGGTTTAAATCATGTCTAAAATCATAACATCTTGTGATGTTTTAGGTAGCATGTCAAAAAAACATGTTTATTATATTATTAATGTTAAAACATTGCATATATGTGTATTGGGCTCTACGGAGGGATGTTTGGAGTAGAAATCATATTTGGGAGAGGGACGACGGGTCCAAAGTTTGCTACACAGGATCGGGACAGAAAGGTCACGAGACATTGTAATGTTTATAATTTTTTATATTGTCTTTGTCGGAAGCGATATATGCATGTTCATTCATTCGCTGCCAAAAAAAGTTAAGGATTTAATGGTGCTATGCATTGTGGCCCATGTTTGAGTTGGATTGGCGACGATCGGCCAGTTGTACGTATGAACATTTGGAATACATAGATATACATGGGTGCATGCCTAGAATGGAGAATACAGGCTGTTATATATTCATGCTTACTTTTAAAAATAATCATGCATTCATGTCCTCAAAAGAGAAAAAATCGGGTTCAGGAAGAGTACTTTGGCAAGAGTATAGGAAGCTAAAGTGGACTTTTTTTCCTGATGGCTTCCCACGGATAGTTATGTGGATTTGGCTTAGCGGTCTTGACCTAAAATCTTAAATTTTCGTGTGGGCCTAATTGTCTTCGATCCCAATTTCACAAGTGAACAATGTAGGGAGTGCCCAGTTTTTTATTTGTTTTATTTATTTATTTATTTTGTTTGGCAGCCATGCACAATCTTCACTTCACCTGAAACTTACTGCTCTAACTGGACTTCATGACAGGTTGTTAAATGCAATTGGAGAATATCAGTTTATACTATTTCTAAGATGGTTTATGTCCCTTAATTCAAAAATGGCTAGCGCTCCTTCAATGTTAAAGGCTCTTACGTATGCCATAGGTGTTTGGGTATTTTGCCCAGTGGTGATACTTGCTTATGGGCCAGTAGTGTGCTTGGCACTCTCGCTGGGTCGCCTCAGACAGCAGGACTATGGAATCGACAATGGTGATAAAAGTAAGGAAAACCTGAAGCCAGCACTGAACATATTCTATTCCTTGTCTATGGTTCAAGGTGCATTATTCATGTCAGTGCTTATTTTCCAAAAAAGTTTTGGTGCTTACATTCCGGTGTTTATCCGTCGTCATGGATTCAGCAGAGAAGTTGTTAGTGGATACACAAGTGAAACCCAAATCAGATGTCAGAACAACCCAGCGCCCACCAAGAACTGGAATCTGATCACGTATGGCGCCGGTTTGCTGGATTCTGGGTTGCCAGATGACTTTATGTTCGGAGCAAAGGTACTAAACATGCTGATTGAGCAGAAGGTGCCGGTTAAATGGGTCCTTCTTCGATCACCGAGACATAGGATCCAGCAGCTGATTGGAGCTTTGGCTTGGAGAAACCCAGCTGACAGGGTGACGAGAGGTCTTGCCGCAAGGATTGTGGCACACCTCGCAAGTGACCTCAACCTTTCACAGTTCCCGGGTGCCATAGAATGTGTAACTTCACTACTGGACACCTATCATCATAACAGGAGTGAGCAAGAAGTTCTCTGCTTCTCATCGTCCGGATGTAGGAACGATGGCAATGGGACCTCCACTTTTTCCGTGTCACTGGCTGAATCAATACGAAAATTCAAGGCTGTACATAATGGTACGGTGCAGAACACCAAGGGGCAAAAGAGAGAAAGTAAGGCACTCTCTGCTAAAGGGACTAATGAAGACCTGATCTTGCAAGGCCTGAGAATTCTGGAGAACCTAGCTCATAACAAACATAACTGCACAGAAATATACAACACGGGTCTGCTGTCGGAGATCACTGCACAATTCAACTCTGACAAACTAATCGAAGATATCGGGACAAGTGTTGCATGGAACAAGGTTGTAAACGCATCACTCAGTGTGCTAGGCTGCCTCATGGAAGATCCTGGAGATGCAGGGAAGAATGTGCGTCGCGATATTGCAGGTAGCCACAAAGCAATAAGAAACCTGGTGGCGGTTTTAGACCAGAAATGTCACAGCAATAACCTAGAGCTACAGACGCACGCGTTAGATGTTCTTGCAAAATTGTTCTCAAATGAGTCTCCAGATGTGTCAAGGGACACATCAATACTTCTTTTTTTAAGAAGGCTCTAAACATCTTCCTGGATGAGAAATGGATGAAAGACTACTTTCAAGACAAAAGGCAAAGGATTGACGAAGAATCAACGAACCAACTTGTTGAAGATGATAATGGCCCCTCGTCCGTCTGGGAAGAGCTCCGTCCCTCTCTTCTGCGAAAGAGAAATAGGAAGCGTGTGAAAGCACTCAGGGAAAAGAAGGTGAAAGAAGCCCAGGAAACAGCGAGTCAGCATAAAGAAAAGGCTGGGGAAGTGGTTGCTATGTTGTGCATTGCAAGCCCAAGGAATTCAGAGGCTATCATGAACATCACAGCAGAAGGCAGAAATGTTGTGCATTGTCTTACTAACATGCTAGACCGCAGGATCAGGACCATCGAATGCAGAATAAGTGCAACAGAGACTTGGAGAACAGAGGTTAATGTTGGATGCAGGGTTAGTGCGGCACGAATCCTGAAACAGTTGTGTGGTCATACAACGGAGAATGATGACACGGTCAAGAAAACCTTGTTAAAGAAGGTATTTTTAGTTTCTCCTGATACTATACCTTAATTACCTGATGTCTTCGATGTGCACATCTGATATGACATGATATCTCGAGCAATTAAACAAGAAGAAATTAGTTAAGCACGAAATCTATGGTCTAACATAGTATCATCGGTACATTTACCTGTACGTACGGTTGTACCAGGCGTTCGAGTTATAAACCGCTCTGTTTAAAAGATTTTTCGAATCATTTCAGGTACTGGAAGAGTTGCTAAATATTAACAGACATACAGAAGCGCAGGCAGGAGGACGAAGATTGAGAAACAATTTTACAGCACCAAGAAACGACGTGGAAAACCCACCGCTGCAGGGTAGTGATCATCAAGAGTGCTCCGCTAATCGGAGCCTGCAGCAGGTAGAAGGTAGGATGTTGCAAGCAGCCCAGCTGTCGCTGTACGCCACGATTCGCCACGCAGCTTGGGCCAATGCCGGTGACTTCGCAAGCGTGGTCGTGCAGCTGGTCGTCAGTAACGATTTTATTGGGAATCTCAAGGTGGTCATCGAAGAGAACAGCCACCCCACGCCTGCCTGCCTGGCGATACTAAAGGTCACCTGTGAGATTGTTATACTGCAGATGCAGCACAATCGTCATCTCCCGGCAATCAAGAATGAGAAAATCATAGATGCACTGTCCGAAGCTTCTGAAACAATGGCTGGCGTTGAGAGCAGCTTGCTATTAGCCGGCATGGATCATGATTGCTATGGTGTACCCGTCCGGCCTCTCTATTCTGTTCTCGTGAAACAAGCGAGGGACCTTCTATCAGCAAAAGAACCGGTATTGGTGAATAATAATCCCCATGCTGGAGCACCTTGAGTACTCATAGTTTTAAGCTACATAATGCTAGCTTGCTGGTGTGCTCCTTCATATACGAAAAGCTTATGTAGGTTCATCTTAAGTAGTTACTGGGATTTTATCTTGCTTACTACCAAAAATGCTCACTTTTGTTGCATACTTATATGCATTTTCATGGATTACTTAATCTATATATGTAACGCCCCATGCTCAGAGTACTTACCGCCCAACCATATATGTGGTAGGGGCGTGTGTATTCTTGCATAGTAACCCTCTTACGCTTTCATCCTTGCTTCGTACAAAAGGGTTAATCCACAGCCGCTATGGTTGGAACAATGATGGTTACCGTTACCAATTTGGAACTAATTCCACCTCCATTTTACTTCATGTGACATCCTCTCCGGGATACCCAGGAATCGGAACAGAGGGACACTCGACGAAGCGAGTTACAACAGTGTATCATCTCATACAAGCCAGCATATATACATCATGGTATAATACAACCAGGTTTTTGAAATACAAACATTGGTGCAGCGGAATAATAAATCTTATTGAAGTTTAACAACCTACGAGTATTGCAGCGGAAACTGATACTTTATACAACAAAACACTAGTAGATGGTCAACGTGATGCACCGAGCCCTTCGTACATCACGGTCCTTCCTCTTCACGATGCCGGGAGCCGTTCCCATTGGTGGGAACCACCCTAGAGATACTCCACTTCCAGGAACTACCGTACGAGCTCGTGGAAGTACGACTCGATTCCCTGAAAAACATAACGAACAAACCTTGAGTATTCTAATACTCAGCAAGACTGACCCGTCAACATGGCACGCTAAGGCCGACGCCTAGTATGCAAAGGCTTTCCGGCTGTGGGGTTTACTCCTTTGCGAAAACAGCTTTAAAGGTTGGATCCTTACTTTCAAAGTTTTAGCTCAGCATTAAGTTCATTAACCTCTAGGTTTGCAGTCTATCACTATTGCAATCAAGTTTGCAGGAAAAGTATAATTCTAAACAACAATCCTTTCATTCCTCTTCCTTCATCTTCCAGCTTGATTAACTACGATGTGACACGGTGAACAAGCGGTACTCATTATCTGCGAGGTACAGCGATTCGAATCGATTTCACCAGCTGGGAAAACCCGTTTACACGGCGTATACGCACCCCAATGGTCGCATACGACAACCTTTCACGCTAATTCCTGGCGGTGGCCGGGTTAGTCTCCCATCCGCCCGAGAACCCGGGGACCCCACGCGATACCCGTCCTCGACGTTATCCGTGAGCGACCACCCATTCCTCTCCCTTTGAGACATGAGGCCTCACCTCATTCTCCAGCCAATTAGGGGATGGGCTACGTCCAACCGCCGTGGCAATTAGGTTACATCGGCTTCCTGGCCCCATAAACACCGGTATGTAAATCGGTACGTTCAAAGACTTGCTCGGCGGGGCCAACAACGGTACGGTCCTTGACCGACACGAGACGGGGCTACCACCTTGCAAGACCTCGTCTCTGCCCTTTCTCCTACAGGGCCCGTCCGGTCTCCATTTCATTTTCATCTTCATCTTTAACTTGAACGACATCAATCAACTTAAAGCCTCCATGCTTTAAGATCGGACCAGTACCAGCTCGCGAGTGTGCTCAGCACCACTCGACTTCTACCGTAGCCCCGTAATTAAGCGTAGCATCTATCGAGATATAAACCAACATGGGATAAACAGGAAACATAGGAACCTACTCATGCATCTAGGGTGTCAAGCAATTTCTGAAACCTAATGCACAATCACGACACAATTACTGTGATAAAAGGAAAAACTTTAAAAAACATAGGTAGGATGCACCGGGGCTTGCCTTGATTCGAGTTGGGGTTAGCTTCCTCGATGGGCTGGTCGACTTCGAAGCTTCCGTCTTCTGTCTCGACCTCGGACGGAACCTCGATCACGCCGGAATCTAGGTCGACCAACAATACATCGCGAATCACAACCATGTATGCATGAATGAAGATGATATGATGTGCAAAGGTTTTGTTAATTATGTTCATTAACCGACAATTATCGATTCACTATGTTCAGTAATTATCAACTAATAATTAACAATTAATCATGCTCGTTAATTATCTGCTTAATCAAGGTCATTAACTAATAATTAAACATTAATCATTAAACATGTTCATTAATTAATAATTAACCAGGTTCATTTATTAATAATTAATCATGTTTTTAAACAACAATAATAAGTGCTTAACGACATGTGAGAACACTTAAGCTATTAATTTAGGATCACATGAGATGACGGTGTTTATGTTTAATTTTTGGAAAAACAAACTTAACAAAAACTTTCGTCTGCAGTATCTCTAATTTTTAAAGAAATTTATTTTTCAAAAACAAATTAATAATTAGCATAAAATAATAGGTTATATTAACTAAAGAAAAGGGACTTAATTAAACTATGAAATTATAATTTCTCAAAATAGATATTTGAATTCATAAATAAATAGAGAATAATTTTAAGAGTCTAATGAACTTTGTTTGACATTTTTCTGATTTTTGTGGAATTTTCTACGAATATTTGAAGTTTGAAACAACTCCTGGAAATAAATAAATTGGAAATGATTTAAATCTTGTGGCCAGAAACTGTTGGACTGGCCCAGCAGCCAAGCGGCCCAGCTGTACGCGCGGCCCAGCTCGAGCTCGAGCTGGCCATGGTGGCAGATGGCCGGGCGCGGCGGCGTGGGCGCAGGAAGCAGCGCCGGAAGCCGCGGAACCTGGACGAGCTCAGGCCCTAAGGCTTCAGCGCGACCCGATGGATCCGGGGGTGGGTTCACCGACAGCTGGGGACGGCCGAAAAGATGCCGGCGGCGAGCAGCTGCACGCGGAGATGTTTCGGCCGCGTCTAGAGCTCACTGCGCTCAAGGAAATTTGGGGAAAAAATGTTGACGAGCATCAACGAAACATGGGCAACGGCGGCACGGTGAGTATTGACCTCGAAGATGGCCGAAAACCGGTGCTCACCGTGGAGGCAGAGGCGACTGTGCGTTGGAGCTCCGGAAATCAATGAATTCCCGACAAACCTGTGAGGCAAGCTCGACGGTGAGTTGTTGAGGACGGAAAGGAGGATTATGCGCACCACGGGCTCACGAATCGTGTGGAACGACTCACCAACAGAGAAGAATTCGACGGTGCGGTGGTGGCTACCCGGTGGTGACCTCCACGGAGAAAATTGCGTCAATCTCGGGGCTCATGGTGGATGGCCTCGATGGAGTCCTATGGGAAGCTTCGGAGGGATGTTGTAGAGCGATTTGTGACGGTGGTTGGTCGGGGGTTGGCCGGA
Organism: Chloris gayana; assembly: GCA_031894775.1. NCBI lineage: Eukaryota > Viridiplantae > Streptophyta > Magnoliopsida > Poales > Poaceae > Chloris > Chloris gayana. The sequence goes on along the minus strand of JAUNZO010002007.1, from coordinate 59,932 downwards.
GCTGGCCGGGCGGCGGTGCGGTATGGGAGATGCACTGGCGGCGGCGTGTTGCTTCGGGTGCGATTTTTTTTGGAGAGAGAGAGAGAGAGACACGGCCTGTCTTTTATCCCCAACGGCCGGAGGAGTGATGTGGCGAGGAGGCAGCTGCGTGGCGCGGGAGGAGAAGGGCACGCAGCCAGAGCTGGTGCGTGGCACGACGGGGAGGCGGTGCCGCGCGGGAGAGGCGGTTCGGACGGGAAAAGAAAGAAGAAGGGGATGACAGTGGGGCTGCTGCGATTTTGCAAAAACACCCTCGCACTTTGGCTTAATTAAAAATCGCATTTCTAGCACTCGAAAAATTTTACGAAAAATACGGGGATGTATTTGAAAGTATTTTAAACATTTTTCATATTAAGACCAGGTTGAGATTCCAAACTTCTTTCGAATTACAAATTCCAAGATAAATTAACAAAAGAAGCTTTGTCTATTTCTTGCAATTCTTTTCACAAAGCAAAATAATTTCAGAGTACTTTTATAATTCTTTATTTAGCATGTTTAAGAAATAGAAAATGTTAAACACATTATTTCCTCTTTTATTTAAATTCTTTTTAAGCCTTTCCTTTAATCTTTAACTAGTTTGATATTTTATGTGTATTTTCTCTAACAAAATTCAATATTTTCACAATGCACAAGATGATATGCTTATGAATGACATGAACATGCACTTTTGTATTTAGGGTTGTTACACTTCATATGGGTCTCTTGAGCCAATACTACTACTGACCGCCATTAAGGGCGATGGACGCATTCGGTAATACCACATAAATTATTAACGACAAGCGAATACCCAAAATCTCCACTTGGTACAAGGTCGTGCCACAGGCCTATCCACAACATGCTGCGAGAGTTAATACCCTGCGTCTAAAGTCATCTTCACCTGATATGGGCTAATTTCTCTGCATTATTTTCTTGGGCATAATACTCAAATAATTTTTTTTAGGGGTCCCAATTTTTCATCGCTCATGTTGATCATGCTAAGATATGGCCCTGACCATATATAAGCGTAGCAACAAAATACAAGGTGTCTAGAGGAGGTGGTGAAAAAACTAGAACCCAGTCATTGGCCCCACCTCCATGCACGCATCTCATTCTCAATGTCGTCAAATGTGATATGTGGATTTGGTCGTTTTCTTTTTCTTGAGGGAATGATTTGATCGTGTTATTCCACTAACAGTTGACGTTGCACTAACCAGTTAATATGATTTGAGCCATGCACGCATGATTCTAGACATCAACGTCAATCAACAATTTACCTCCCTATAATAATAGTGTAAAGTTTAGCTAGCACATGTACCCAGTCTACGTACGTAGAACCGTTGCCAAAGCATTTGCCCAAGCACATGGAGGAAACTTCTCATAACGTATTGAATCATATCCGATGTAGTAAACAAATCAAAGCACACCGGACATGCATGCCACTCAATCGGCAGTTGGCAGGAGCCGCCGCACACTGACCGCTCAGTGATACACGCCGCAACGAGGAATCACGCGCACCAAACGACCTAGTTTCATCCCAACTCCCTCGACACATTCTCCTCCATCTTCATGCCAGAAACCCACACCATGTCCGCATTCTGCCTCATCACCGTCGGTATACCACGCAGTCGTTTAAACTAGTTGCCGCTCCCCGCTCCATCGCCCGCGCCCGACCAGCGGATCAATCATGTCTCCCCACTCGAGCAGTCGCGTGCTGACAGCTCTCGACAGCATCATTCCGTGGACATGAAAGAGGCAAGTATTTTGATCCTCTAAGTGATGTTGCAATGCATGAAGACTTGTATAGCTACAGCGGTCAAAAGGGCTACCAAGATGCAATTGTGCAAAATTCAAAGACAGAGGAGCAGAGATTGAAGGCACTAGAGCCGAAGTGGCCGGATAAATTGTAATTTAGTTGTGTTTTGATGGATGAATATTGTGTATTAGAAACATGATGTATATGTATGTGGATATTGTAAAATGGATGATATAACTATGTCGTATGTACATATAAATGCTTTAATGATTATTTTTATGGTCTTGCGTATATAGTGTGAATGTATTTTCAGTTCTGTAAAAATATTTGAATTTGTCACCTGGAAAATAAAACAAATAGCAATAATTGTTTCACTTCGGAAAATGCTAGTAATATCGGACACGATGATGTCACTAGACGATATTGCTGTCTAGGCCAGCAATATCGGGCAGATGACATCATCGTGCACGATATTGGCAAAACCACAGCAAAATCGGGCACGGTGATGTCATCTGCCCGATATTGAAGGGTCACACAGCAATATCGGCCTTCGTGATGTCATCTGGCCGCTATTGTAGGGTGACCCTTCAATAGCGGTCAGGCTAATGTCAGCTGCCCGCTATTGATGGGTTGCCTGCAATAGCGGGCGGATGACATCGCTCTGCCCGCTATTGCAGGGTTTCCTGCAATAGCGGGCAGTCGTGGGCGCTATTACTGGTCCGACCCTGCAATAACGTGTGCGTAATAGCGCCCGGAATGGCCGCTATTGCAGGGCCAAAACGCCCGCTATTGCAGGGCTCTTTTCTAATAGTGAATGCACATCAGGCTACAAAAGAGAGACAGAAGCTCATAAGCCAAAAATCAACAGGTCATATTATTAGACCATTCTCTCCGTGGCTCTTTCACTTGTACTCAAATAGAAAGTAAAAAACGGTGATCCATACAGTAATTCATTGTTCCAAACAAAAAGAAAGAAAGAAAAACGGAGGTAGTACTACAATTATTACAGCAAAACTACTAGCAGAGCCTTGCGCGTCCGTTCAGCTCCGATCCTCTGTGCGCCATCGTCCTTGCTCTTGATGTTGTCCACGTCTACCATGTCTAAAAAGGAGGGAAGCAGGTTGACGGGTGATCCCCAACACCTTCATCCTCGGCTGCTTCTCCTTCATCGGCACAGGCGGGCATGTCAGGTTGGCGGGGGACTTGGTTACCTCGGGGGTGCGATCGGCTTCTTCCTTGTGGGGGCTGGCGGGGGACTTGGTTACCTTTACCTCAGGGGTGAGATCGGCTTCTTTCTTGTTGGGGTTGGCGGGGGACTTGGTTACCTCGGGGGTGCGATCGGCTTCTTTTTCCTTGTTTTAGGCATCAATCATGTAGAGGTGATACGTTGTGCAGGATTTTAGGCATAGCAGATCATCAGAAATCATTATGTGGATGTGCAAATAGATCGGATGTTGGACGTGGTTTCCTTAGGCTGCAATAGCGTCCAGTACTGCAACCAGTAAGTTCCCCTGAATAAAGCCTGCAAAAATAACGAGTAAATTACGCTGTTAAAACATAGATCAATTCTGCGACGCCAAATGGCTCAACAAAGAGCCGCTACCCGACTAGAATAATCTTACGAGCTTTCATGTCAAACTTAGAAAGCCAATTACTCGTAATATGAGCAATAGATCTTGGTGGGTAACCCCGTAGCTACTTCCATGACCCTCCAGAGGTTTTTTGACATGATGGCAATCAAAGAAGAGATGTTGAATTGATAGGTGCATAGAGCATCCATTTTCCTTATTTCTTACTAGTTGGTCGAAAGATCCATCTCTTTTCAGAGTCACCGTCCTATATATATTCTCCCTTCAGTGGCAAGGATATTTAGGACTGAATCACACGGAATCATGCATCCTGGGCTTCAAAACCAAATGCCGGCCGGCCTTCGCCGGGCGAAATTTTGCTACCAATGCAATAACGTGTCGATATGCTCAAAGGAACACGGTATCTGAAACGTGCAAAGTTCCATGCTATGCAGGATTTAACTGCAAGGTAACCGGCAATAATAACGTGCAAAGTTCTACTGTGTGCAGGATTTAGCTGTGAGGCAACGCGCACTTAGGGACGATCCATGTGGCAATGCCCGTTAACCATTCAATACGTGGCCGCGACTTGGTTGGGAAAAAATAAAATATATGCACATCAGGTTACGAACAGAGTCACACCGATACCGAATCCCATAAGCCATAAATCGACATGTCAAATTATTAGCAAGTACTATCTGTTATTATTAAAAAGAAAGAAAGAAAGAAAGAAAACGCTGCTACTACACTAGCTAGAATTATTACAGAAAATTAAACTATACTAGCTAGTTGCTTTTAGCTCCGACCCCTTGAGCCTCCTTGCTCTGGCCGTTGTCCACCGCGGCCAAGAACAGGTTGACAGCGGCTTCCTTCAACGCCTCCTTGCTCAGCTGCACCTTCCCCTTCCCCTTCATGGGTGCAGGTGGTGGGCTGATCGGGCGGCTGGGGGCCTTGGTTAATTCAACGCCTCCTTGCTCAGCTGCACCTTCCCCTTCCCCTTGATGGGTGCAGGTGGTGGACTGATCGGGCGGCTGGGGGCCTTGGTTACCGGGGAGCTGGGGTGCTCAGCTTCGTCCTTATGGTCCAAGCCATGCTGCTGGTTACCGTCAGGCAACGGCTGCCCAGTCATGATCTGCTGGTCAGGTGCCGGCGATCGAGCGGGAAGAGATTAACCGTGCGCGTGGTGGCGCCGACGGTGGCGAGCAAGGGTGTGGTTATTTGTTTGCCGGGAGGTGGTCTGCGTTATATATATATATATATATAGGCGACGCGATGAGCAGCGTGCTAGTGGGGAGATGCCTGCAGATGGAGGTGAAAGGGTGAGCGGCGGCCGAGGTTGCCAGCCCGGGTATCGCGTGGGAGTTGGGAAGAAACCGGGTCATTTGGTGCGCGTGATTCTTCGTTGCGGTGTGTGATCAGAACTGCACGCTGTGGCTCATGCATGTAAACTGTCGATCGAGTGGCATGCATATGTTCGTGTCCAGTATTCATTTGCGAGATGGATTTGGTTGCGATAGACGACCGATCCACATCCCATGTTTTGGTTTGACGACATCAGATAAGATGCTATACTTGGTTATCCGTCGTGTCATTTGGTAATGCCTGGTAACGGTTCTACATAGACAGAGAGTGAATGTCAAGGTGGTCTATTTTTTTTTACTTTTCACTATCATAGGGGATCGGAGGGTAAATTGTTGACTGACGCTGATTCTAGAACCATGCGTGCGTGGCTTACTGGCATTTATATAAGCATAATATATTAATTTCTTTCTGAAAACAATAAGAACTTGATAGTGTAAAGCGAACCATTAGTTGAGACATAACCCGTCTCAAATGGATTAAGGATGGGTCGAAACGAGGCCCAATTGGAGCAACATTTGGGCTCATAGCATGTAGCGTGTTTTTTAGGTCATTTTCAGTGGAGCCTTTCATAAACATTAAATGTTATGCCACATATGCATTTTTTTCATGACATGAAAATATAGTTATGAAGAGAGAGAATGAAAACTTTCATCTCTTGTGAGAGTTCTTTCATCCTAATGAAAGGATGATGGCTCACTTATCTAAAAATTTGTTTTAGAAAAAGTGCAATGAAAGAGTGCATTGAAACTGGCTTTAAGAAATGCTTCACGTACCACCAGTTGTTTTGACCTGGGCATCCGGATGATGATTTGCTTTAACTTTGTGTTAATCCCTAGCCGCTAATTGGCCGTGAAGTCCTGGTTGGACATCGGGGTCGGATGATCGGGTGCAACATATAGCACGCATTGGAAAACATGAATTGGCCCAATATGCTTCCTACCCCCCCCAAATAAATACTTTTTTATTAAATTGGTGTCGTTATTGACTTTTTCCGTAAAGTTGACCATTTGTCTTATTCAAAAAAATTCAAATACAAAAAGTTATATGCTATATTTCAAGTTTCTTTAATGATAAAACACATTTCAATAAAATATATAATATTTTTAAATTTTTTTGAATAAGACAAATGGTCAAACATAAAGAAAAAGTCAACGGTAACAACAATTTAGTAAGGGAGTAGTATGTTTCACTATTATTTTTTCACAAGTAACAATTATTAGTTGGATCGGACGGTGTATATATAATTTTAGAGATATTAACTAATGATCATAGTTAAGGGTAATGTTATTAAAATAATATGTTTATAATACATAAATTCATCATAACTTATAAAGTTAGTCAAATTATATGATTTAATTATAAAAATATTTATTATAAATCGAATTAATCATCAATATTATTATTGTAGTCAATTTTTAGTATATTTAACACAAATTTGTATAAATAAAAAATATTAATTTCTAGTGCCCTTATTAAGCTACCCTTAAACTAATGGCTATTGGTTGAGGTAAAATAATAGCCATAATTTTGCACAAGAAAACTCCTCAATCCAACAACCAAGCTGAGCGGCCGTGTCACTACGGGAAAATCATTGTTTGCCGAGTGCCCTAACTTTTGCCGAGTGTATTTAATCGAGCACTCGGCAAAATACGTATATGCCGAGTGCAAAATAAAATACTCTAGGCAAAAAAAAAACACTCGGCATACTCTCTTGTTTGCCGAGTGCCGAAAAAAAATACTTAGCAAAGGGTTGTTTGTCGAGTGTTTTTTTATCGGCACTCGACAAAAGGGAGTTTATCAAGTGTTTTTGTTTTACACTCGGCAAACAATTAATTTTTTCCTCCTTTTAAAACTTCTCCCACTTACCACATAAAACATATGTAACTCCATGTTATAATTTGAAGTTTTTTTGTACTCATTTCTATATTTAGTTAATTAATTACATATTAAGTAATTTTTTGAATCAAGTCAAATTTGAACTACAAATATTTCAAATAATAAAATACAATGAGTATAAAATTTATATTCATGTTCTTTAGCCCAATTTAGGACCTTACCCTCGAACAAAAGAAATTTTCCATGTATTTTATAATAAGTATGACCGGCTAACGTGTGTTCGAATGATTTTAAAATTCTAAAAAAAATCAAAAAAGTCGGGAAATCATAATATTTGTTTAATATGATGGTATCACACATAGAAGGTACGATAAAAAGTAGAGAAGGTTTTGTAAAAGTTATCACGTACATTGTTTACAAAACGGAGAATCTTCGTAGAAGCACCTTAAAATTATGAATGAGTCATTAAAATTTAGTCAAAATGACGAAGAAGTTTTTATTTTGACTTCAAATCATTTTGTAAAGTTAATAGCTCATATAAATTATGTAACGACAAAATTTTGATTAATTTTAAAATTTATTTGCTAATTTTTAATTTTTTTAAAATATGAAGAATTTTTTTTCCGGGTGTCAATAAAAATACACTCTGCAAAAGGCTGTTTGCCGAGTGTTTTTTCTCAACACTCAGCAAACACACCATGTCACCGATCCACCACCTGAATTTCTATTGGTATTTTCTTACCCCCACCGGGTCCCTCTCTCTCTCTCTCTCTCTCTCTCTCCCTTCTCTCGCCTTATCCTCTCGCGCCCCTGTCTTCTCGGAAACAAATTAGGTGCGGACCGTCCGCAATTAACAGCTGTGCGAACCCCTGTGGATTGCTGCCGCGTGGACATCTCAGGAGATTGAACGGTTGGAGCAGCGGTCGGCTGGGCTCATGCGGAATGCATCGGCTCGCACTTCCCGCGAAGCGATAGCTCGGCTTCGACGTTGTCTTGTTGCTGTCGCCGCCTGTAGTTTACAGTGATCGATCGTTGTTGCTGAGTCCGTTAAGTTCATCAATGCAGCAACATGAAGCGCATAAGCACACTCCACAATTCCTAAGTTTAAGTCGTTCCTTCATCCTTCTCTTCCAGTCGATTCTCTACAGTAGCTCACTCCTCGAGTCCTGTTATTGGATTCCTTTCCCCTTAATAATCTGCTCGCTTCTGTGACATCCCGTGTCACGATTAAGTTTAAGTAGGTAATTAGTACACTAAATACTGCGCTAATGAATCACTAAGCACCAATGCTAATTACCCAAAGAAAGATAAGAAGTATAAAAAGAAATAAAGAAAAAACCTAACTAAAACCCTAACCCTAACCAACCACTAAGGGAAGTGCAAAAATTATAAAGACACAACCCCTATATTTTTGCACCACTGCATTGCTCATGTCAAAAGATGAATTTACAGTATTTTTACAAAATTTTTGAACAAAGTTTTGAATGCCTAAAAATTCAAATTCAAATCTAAAACACTGTTATTTGTGAATTTTACATGAATTTTTGGAAGCACTTTTAGAACTTCAAATTAAAAGCTGAAAATTAAAGCCTATCGTGCTGAAGCTCTACATAGTTTTACTTTTAAATTTGGAGCACCAGGAGTATGAATTTTGGCCAAATCTTCAAACCACAATTTTGAAAATTCGAATTTGACCTTAGCTACTGTTGCCCCTCGGGCAATGGCGGCCGGACCGCTGGTCCGGCCAGCCTCGAGCGCCGCCCGCGCGTGCCCCTGCCCCATCCCATCGCCACGCCACTCCCCTGCCAGCCCCCAACCGCTTTGGTACCCGCCGGCCAACAGGGGGCGCCGGAGTTAATTCTCCCCGCCCGTCCGCTCGCCCCTCTGCCGCCGCCACCCTTTCCTCGGAAATTGGCACGAAGGCCAAGCTCCCATCGCCCTTCTTCACCTCCAACTAGTTCCCCAGCTCCCTCTCCAGCCCACCGCACTGCCAACTCCCTTCCCCTCCACTGCAGCTCGCGCGCGAGGAAGAAACGTCGCCGCCGTCCGCCATGGCCGCCCGCGACGCCTCCGCGTCGCGCGTCGCCTAGGAAGGTCGCGCCGCCCTCCTTTCTTCGCCATCTCGTGCGCAAGGTCCTGCCCGAGCTCCCTGCTGACGCGCTCCCCTTCCTCCGGCTCCAGGTTGCCGGAATTTGGAGAGAGCCGCCGCCGTTGTCGCCTCGCTCCGCCACCCTCTCCGTCGAGCCGTCGCCACGCCTCGCCTCAACGCCGCCCGAGCCCACGCAGCGACTCTCCGTGCTCGGGTGGTGCTCCCAGACCAGCCCCTCCTCCTCTCTCCCCCTACGCTGAGCGCACGCCGCCGCCGGAGTCCCCGCGGGCGCTGCCGCTCGCCGCGGCCCGTCTCCGGCCACCGCCGGGCCCCACGGACCCCACCATGTGTTTCGCCACTTCACGAACGTCATTTCCCCCAAAGCGCGGACCATGCGCCGCCCCGTAGCGCCGCCGCGAGCGAGCTCGCCGGCGACAGCCACCGCTCGCCGGAGCCCGCGCCGCCCCTCTTTTAAAAATCGCCGGTGGCACTTTCGTAATTAGACCCGAACTTCGTTCAAGTTTGAAAAATTCATATCTGGCGTTTGAAATGTCCAACAATTACAAACCAAAATGTTTTGGAAACTAGAAGGTCTGTACTTTCATAAAAGTAACATGAGCGGGCCGGATTCAAACGTTTTCATATTTTTACAAAAATGACAAAAGTCAACCCCTGAAAACTTAACTAAGACATAACTTTAAAACTATAGATCCAAAATTAATGCCACTTGGCCAAGACCTTCACCTAAACATACTTGAATTTCCGGCACTGAAAGATCTGCATTTCATTTCATATTTTTCAAGTTATTGCATTTCTCGCATTCTCTGTATTTAACTTTTAATTAAATCCGTGTAAATGATTTTTGCATGAAACTTGGTAATTAATTTCCCCTGGTACTGTGCGTGTGTAGAAAAGTCCATGTTAATTTTTGAGCATGTTAAATAATTAATTTGGCAAACCCTAGATCTGAATCCCTAAAAGGTCATTTTCAGCACATATGTAATTAGTTTCATATCTCTAAAAATTATGTTTCTGCATGTTTATGTAATTTCCACTATTCACCATGCTCCCTAGTACTTCATGGCAGAATTAGTAAAAAGATTTCACATACTTCACACATGTGTTAATTTTGGGATCGAGTTCTTGTTTTATAAAAACAATCGTCATCGCATGTGATAACAAGCACTTAAACATTAAATTTCAACGAGTCGCATGTAAACTTGCTAATCCTTAGTTTCTCAATCTACATGAAACACAGCACTCCTGCCCATGTCTTAAGTTCTTGTTCATGTATTAGAAGGGTTATGCTTATGTATGTAATTAATTCCTCGTAAATAGAACAAGAGTTATAGTCATGCTTATTAGGGTTTAATTGAACAAAGCTTTTGGTTAAATTCATTCATGTGCATCTTTACAAAAAAGCACACATGCATTGCCATTCTCATCGACCTTGTATTCATGCTACTTATGCATTGCATTTCATCTTCTAGGTGACGACGCCGAATTGAACCCGCCGGAAGAGACGGTTGCAACGCTCAACGCTTGTGAGGCTAGTGCTAACTTCGATCACTCTCAAGGCAAACCCCGGTGCATTCCTATTATTTTGAAATGTCTTCTTTTTAATCACTATATTAAGGATGATGAACGTGCATTTAAGTTCTAGGAATTGCTTGGAAATCCACGTGCATAAATCCCTATATGTCCTATGTAGAGTATGTGTCATACCGCCGATAGAAATGCTATGCTCGGTTTATGGAGTCAACGATAGAATGGGGAATCTCACCTATGGTTTATGATTAAACTTGAACATGAGGGATTTGGTTAAAAATTGAGAACACCCCATTGTGGCTCCGCGAACAAGTTTGAGTTGTGTACCACTTGCATACCTTTCTTATGGGGATTGGTAAACCTATGTAGCTTGTAAGTTGTAAAGTGAGCCGGATATCTCACCGACCCGGAGGTGATGTGTATGGCACGGTGGTTGCACGGGTTGAGGACCGTTGGAGAGTACATGGGTTAAGTCTTGGGCGCGTTGTTGAACGGTCGCAAGGGGGACGTGTACTCGGGATCGGTGGCCCCGTGTTTTGCTTTATGATGAACTCGCGAACGGTGGCCATACGTGTTCTTAAATGATGCGTATGTCGTGCATTTGGGTTCTTTCCTGCAGGATTAATAATTCGATAATTATCGCCGTTTCCTCTCGGTTAATGAGCACCACTTGATTCGAGCAGTTCGCAATGTGTAGTAAAGAGGAGTTGATGAATAGCTTGCTGTTTTATACTTGATATAATTTTGTATTGCAATCCTTGTATGGCTAGTATGCTCACTAAAGTTTCCTTACGCAACAACCCTATTAATTTGGCTAAGTCATAAAAGTGCCAACCTAAATTAGCATAGGTGCTATTTGTGCAAAATCTCAAGTTAAACCGGTCAAGCCCCAAGCATCTAGGTGTCGGTCTTAGAAGGCCAAATTTTGACGGGTAAGACTTGCGGAGTATGTTAGATACTCAGGCTTTGCCACTACATGTTTATTTACAGGTTTCCCGCAAGCCGGGTTTTGTGATTGTTGTGGTAAGGTGGTTTGGGATGGAGAAGAGCCCAAAGAGTGGACCATTGAATGGGTCCCTAGCTCTCCGACCCATGATGAGTGAGCCATGGCCTAGGCCGGCATGGTTCATTTAAGTTATCTATGTATCGTCGAGTTATGTATTTCGCTTCCGCACTTTAATTTCGAACAAAGATCATGGCTATGTAAGACTTAATTTCGAACCTAATGTATCTTTAATTCGAACCCTATGTTGTAATCCAGACTTAATTATGTAAACTTGTAATCCGTGGATGTTTGTTAATGTGATGCTATGTATGGTTGCTTCGTCAATCATCTCCCAAGGCGATCCGTACCACACTTAACTATCTTTCGGGATAGGGGTGTGACAGCTTCCTCAAGGTCTAATTTGGATCCTATTTGAAGGTGTTGGTTCCAATACGACAGTCGATGTTTTGAATATTTCAATTCAGTGCGTTGGAGGCCTCCATGCCATCTCTCCTAGGGCTAGGAACAATGATTGGATGGCTGCAAAAACACAATTTATAGAGGCCTTCTAATCACCATGGCCGAGGAGAGCACTTTGTTTGCCTAGTTCTTGTTCCGCTGGAGCTGGAGGCCGCCCTTTCTCGCCCGACGGCAGAAACACGCATGCGGATCCGTGCTTTCGATGATCTCGGAGCCGAGCCGTGGGTGTTGGCTGAGCCGAGTGCTATGCCCTTGCGCAGTAGTGCGGGAGCCGGGAGCCAAGCTTCATGAGGGAGTACGGGTATTCTCGGATGGAGGTTTTATGTCCACGTGGCAGCAATCCAGAGAGGTCCGCAAAGCTGCTAATTGCGGACGGTTCGCATATAATATTTTTCCGTCTTCTCCCGTCTCTCTCACCCCTCTTTCTCTCGCTCGCTGGCGGCAGCGTGTGGAAGACCCAATAGTGCTGCAGCGGATCCACTCCTCCCTCCCTCTGCGGCGGACGCTCTCCTCCTCCCTCTCTTAGCGCCGGGTAGGGCAAGGCAGCAGACCTGGCAGGGCGTGGCCCCCAGGCGGCACAGCGACAGCCCCTAGGCGGTGCGGCGGCAGGGCCAGGCGGTGGCCCCCAAGCAACGCGGCAGCGGATCTAGCTAGGGCAGGGCGGGGCGCGCGCGGCTCTCCTGTCTCCATCCCTCCCTTTGCGTCGGGGAGGGTGGGCCGCGTGGCCTCGTGCGGCGACCCCCGGGCGGCACGGCTGCAGGGTGAGGAGGCGGCCCCCAAGCGACGCGACGGCAGATCTAGGTGGGGCAGGGCGGGGCGCGCGCGGCTCTCCTCCCTCCATCCCTCCCTCTGCACCGGACAGGGCGGGCCGCGTGGCCTCATGCGGCGGCAGGGCATGGCAGCGGCCCCCAGGTTGCGCGACGGCAGATCCAGGTGGGGCGGGGCGGGGCGTGCAGCCTCGTGCAACATTGGTGGCGGCCAGGGTGAGGCGACGGCGGCGGCCAGGACCAGCAGCGGCAATGGCGGCAGCCAGGGACAACAGTGGCGATTTTTTTTTAATTTTCTAGAAAATGTATGTTGACTGTCACTTTTGACACTCGACAACCTTTACCGAGTGCCTGACACTCGGCAAACAACCTTTACCGATACGAGATATGGCGAGTGTCCTTGCCGAGTGTAGCACTCGACATATCGTTTACCGAGTGTATTTGGTGTTTGCCGAGTGTTCCGGACACTCGACAAACGAGTGATTTCCCGTAGTGGTTGGGGACCAAGGATGAGAGTAGCAGCACCAATGCCAGCGTTCTGTTTCACCGAGTCATCGATGACACCTCCCGTGATTGGCTCAGCGTGTTACTGAACAGAACACCACACAAGCAAGGACAGAAAAGCCATCACAGGATCATCCTGGGTTTCCCTACAATTGCAGTGTCAAATGGCCGGGCACGTGCGTGGCTCTTATTACAAATTTTAGCATTGTGCTAGTCTAGCAACGTAAACCAGAATATGAATCAACAAGAGTATGCGAGCGTGAGACATATAAGAAGAATTATTAAAGTAGGCTGTAGTGAACTCTCACCGTTTCTGATCACCTGCAGAGTTCCGTGCTTAGTGCAGATATGGTACCAACCCTATAAAATCCTGTCAAGCCCGTGGTTTCGCTTTCATCAACAATATTTAAGACCTCGAGAGCCTGCAGCGCCTGATGGCATTCCGGCATATTGTTTGACAGGTGCCGGAGCTCTTTCGCGACCAGTCCCATAGCTGGCCTTGTTTTCCCCGGAACAGCAGTGCATCTGCTGGCTAACTTCGCAGCTTGCTGGATCACCCCCATGGCGCCTTCCTCAATTATGTCGGTGTCCAGGAGCAGATCGAGGGTGTCATTCACCATGGCCTCCTGAAATACTATCCTCAGGTTCTTCTGTTGTATGGCTGATGACTTCTTGCCAGTCAATAGCTCCATTAGCACCACACCTAAGCTGTAGACATCAGTCTTGTCAGTAATCTGGAAATCTTGAAGAAACTCTGGGTCCAGGTAAGCCAGCGTGCCCTTGGGCACGACCTGGACATTGTCATCCAGGGTCGAGCAGCCGAAGTCGGACACCTTGGCCACCCATCCCTCCCCGAGGAGGATGTTTTCTGGTTTCACGTCGCCGTGAAGTATGGGATGCGGCGGCGAGTGTAAGTGCGCGAGCGCCTCTGCGGCCTCTGCGGCGATCCTCAGCCGGGTAGGCAGCGCCACGCGCTGCCTTGGTTTCCCGTGAAGCAGCTGGTCCAGGGTCTGATTCGGCACGAACTCGTACACCAGCATGGGTGCTTCAAAATGCAGGCAGCACCCGAGAAGCTTGACGATGTTTGGATGATTGACGCGGCAGAGGATGACCAGCTCCTGTACGAACTCCTCCTTCCTGCCCTCATCGATCTGCTTGCATCGTTTCACAGCGACAGTTGTGGTGGCGTCGTCGATGCTGAGGATCCCCTTGTACACGGCCCCATGCGCTCCTTCCCCGATGATATTGGCGTTACGGAAGCTACGTGTGGCCTTCACGATGTCTCTTCTGTCGAAGAAAGTGAAGTGGATACCCTCTGTTTTCAGAATTCTTGAAAGCATCTGGCCACCATGCTTCTCAAAGTACCCTTGTCTTTTGTTGCTCCGCATTTTGAGGAATACTTGAGTTGCAAGAAAAGCCACCAGGGCAACCAAAACACCACCGCCAATTCCTGAAGAGATTTGGAAACAATGTATATTTGACTTCAGAAAATCAGTGCCAGAACCTTGAACAACAACGTGGGTAGTGTAGTGAACACTCTCTATGAGCTCTTACACTTTGCTTATTGTAGCAGGAAAAGTATTGCGCCAACATCGGTTTTGATAGAATTATAAGATGATGACCATCACGGTGGGTAGAAAGAAAGAATCACGATTTAGATTGATGCTCTCTTTGTTTTAGAAGGAAAAAAGAGTGGCTTACTCTGTTACTCATAAAGGATTAAGCCCACATGTATAAGCCCACATGTATCGCTAGCAGTGAAAAAATTAAAATCATTACACAATCCATAAAGCCAAAGAGATATTTTTTAATTAAAACATTAGAACAAAAAAGTTTGTTGATGTAGAAATGTCATTTCAATGTAATTTCCCAATCGTGTAAGCTAATTCTTTAGAAAATTTTAAAAAGAACAAGAGCTCATAAACACTTAAAGAACATTTCCTTTCATATGGGGTTGCAAGTTTTCAAATCAAATGAATTTGCAGTAACAAACAACTTAGTTAAGAACATGCACGTACCAACAGCAACCCGTGCTCCTGGAGGAAACGGATCTTTCTGGCATTCTGCAACCCATGGGTTTCCTCGGGTGCCCACAGGACAAGAACAATTGTAACTGCCGTCGATATTGTTGCAGTCTCCGAAGCAAGGGTACTTGGCACGATCATCTGATTTGCACTCATCAATATCTACAACAAAACATCATTTTTCAGGGAAATAAAACATCATGTCTAAGAATTAAATAGGGATATATTTTCGGTGCGCACATGGCCGAGTGCTCAGCCCGCGGTATCGATACACATGGACTTTAAAGGTCGTGCTAATCAACAACGCTACGCAAACACGGCATCTTACGGCATGCCTGTTACGGATTACGGCCTCAAGTCCACGGCGAAGCACTCACATGCAGACATAAATTATTGAAAAGCGGACCTCCAACAGTGGCACACATAGACCTTCCGGCGCAACACATAATTGTCTGGGCTCATTGTGGACCGCATGCAGCAGGCGCAGGTCATAATTGTTTGGGTTCATCGTGGTGCGGTAGGTAATTAAGATTTGGTGGAGGTAGGAAGCTTCCTCGTAGCATGGTTCTAGCTTTGAAGACGGGAGGAAGAGAGAGTTCATAGAAAGGGACTAGAGGAAGGGAGCGTTTGCTGCTCATTTCTCGCGAACACCAAAGACGACCTCTCCCAACACCCTGAACCATCACCGGAGATGTGGCCGCCGGTGCGCCGGTACACCAGATCAAAGCAAGCTCGGATCCGATGGACGCATGAGCTGCATATGGCTTTCTGCAAGCTGTTTTCTTTCTTGGCGGTGCAGAGCATAAGTTCTATTGAGCATCATTTCTTTCCATAAGCGTTCTACTGAGGATCAAAGATTGCTCACTAACAGTTTTAGCAACACTGCGATGGACAGGATCATGAACTAAATTATAGTTCGCTAGGTGTAAATTTAAGGACTAGTGGGAGAGAGTAAAAAGTTATTATATTTATTATTTTTGAAGGGGGATAAATTTATGATGTTCATGTGCAGATCTAACGTTCTATATTCCTTAATGGAATGATCCTACCACTACAACAAATGTGGTCTTCTATGACGAATTCTTTATGACAATACACTGTTTCGTCGTAAAATCAATTCAGTTTATGACGTTTTCAAAGCAAGAGCTTGGTTTATGACGAAAACCAATATTTGTCACTAAATCCGACAATGAAATTGTCATAAATAAGCACAACACTAAATACCGTGTCCGCAGGAAAAAAAGAATAGTAGGCACCAAACATTTAACATCCAAAATTTAAAAAATAAATCAAAAAATAAAATAATCGCAGCAAACTAAAATTTTGTAGATTCATTCTTTTAAAAAATAAAGTCTCACTGATTTATTTTTAACTAGAGTGATTAATTTCGTTTCAAATAAGTAAAATAAATATTGCTGAGTGTATGGTTTTCTTATTTCTTGCTTTTATTTCTCATGAAGTGGTGTGCCTTGTTATCTTTGTAAAAATTTTGACTTGATTTCAAATTTGCTTAAATTCCCGAAACCAGAAAAAGAATAAAATCTCCACCTTCTGTGTGGGCCGAAGCCCACCTTCCTTGTTCTCTCCCCAGGCTGAAACCTAATTTTTTTTGCCAGCCCGGCCTGCTTCGCTTCTCCTCCATAAAGACTGAAAAAAAATACAGACCGCCGCAAGGGGATTCGAACCTAGGTCTGCAGACTACAAAGTTCCAGCTTCACCATTGAGGTAGTTCTGTTTTCGTGATAAACATCGAAATTTATAGTTGATATATAACTATGAACCAGACTACATCAAAGAGAACCCGCATGCAACATGGTGGACCAATTGCGTCGCGCCACATCGTTGTGTCCAGTTAGATTCGCTGAAGAACTGACCAATGCTTCCATTATTCTTTTTAATCCAGAATTAAAATTTACAATGGGTATTTCTTCCTCATATGAACTCCAAATTTGATGATTATTTTTTCAAAATGTTTCTAAAATTCATGTATGTTCATTTAATGGTGTTGGTTTTTACATTAACTGCAATTTATTAGATCACTTTATATTGCTTATTATCTTGCAATTTAGTATATAATACAAAAGCATGTTTTGGAAGAACAACTGGTAATGTAACTTCGTAGTTTCTAATATTATTCTAAATATAAGGTTGTGTCCAAATCTGAGATGTCTTTGAGTTTAACTATGTTATTTAGTGTACAAACTTCAAAGATTGGCTTAAGTTGTATGAAACTATGTGAGAGATGTTCCATTTATGAACAATGTATATAATAATTCTGATAAAATTATGTGAAAAAATTATTACAAGTTTAAGGACCTAAAATATGTTGTCATGTCAATTTTTAGATTTTGTTGATCTAATTTCAATTTCTTATAATTATTTTATGATAAGCTTAAAACTAAAAGTTTAATTATCAGTAGCAAATAATTGATTTTCCCTCTCTGTCAATTATACGTGTTGTTACTAGACTTATCAGTCAAACTATAATTTTTTTAGAATTTTACGGATCTTATTTGGGGTACATATAGTTCATTCTATACTAATTTTTGAAATACACTTAGAAATTCATTTAATCTAGTGAAAATAGTAAACCATTTCAATTATTTTTCTAATTACTACACAACAATATATATATAGTCTAGTTTATTTAAAAATGTGTTTGAGTTCATGAGGTTGTTTTATTTGTAAGTTGTTGTACAAATATAGTTTAGTTAATCAAAATAAAAATTAAGTCGATCTGGAGTGTGACTAGACCGCTGAGGCTCAAAGCGTCGTGTCCTCTGGCCCATATAGTGTCCAAGCGGCCCAAATTTACCAGCCCAACTTATCTTAAGCCGTTAGATCACAACAGACGGATAGGATGTACTTGTAGTAGAATAAATAGCCATCACTCATGCTCTTCGGATCAAATCCCTAGCGCTCACCACACTTCTCCGCCGCAACCACAGTTCCCTTTCTCTCTGGCCACCGCATCCTCCTTCTCTCCGCCCACCGCCCACGGATACCGGCAGCTACCTTCGTCGGGTCCATGGCCGTCCGTTCGCCTCTGCCCGTGCTCCTTCCTCTCCAAAGCCAGCCTTGCCCCACCCGAATCGGCGAGCTCGTCCCCGAATCCCCTCGTCCAGCGGCGCCCGTCCCCGAATCCCCTCATCGCCACCCGTCAGGATCCTCAGGCGGAGCGCGCCGGGCCTGATCTCGAGTTTCCTCAGAGGCGCCGTCGACGGGAGCTGCTTCACCGTCATCTTCTTCAACCTCAGGCACAAGGCAGCCATGGGGGAGCAACCACCCTGAATCCGACTCGTCTCTCTCTGTGAGCAATCCCTATTTCCTGTGTCTGTCTTTTATTCTTCTTGCTGTAGCTAATCATGGCCAGGACTGCCGTTTTCCCCTACAGCAACTGCCTGAGTGGAGTCGTCATCTTTTCCATTGCCGGCAACCCAGCTTACAGTCTCGCCGCCGTCCGTCGCAGCCGAGGAGCACGACGCCGTCCACCCTGACCTGCACTTCTCCCTGTTATTCAGGCTGGTGAGCTGCTTGTCGTTTCCTCCCAAATGTAGTCACAAGCCTCTGCTTGCTCAACGCAACGCCATGTTTGTCGTGGGTGAACAAGCAGGAGAAAAGCTAACTAGCTGTTCTGTCCGATTGTAATTTTTCTTTGTCTGATGATAATGGTCCTGGAAGGCTAAGTTTCCTCCTAGCATCATGATTAATCTCATGCTGTTTTTTCCAATTGAAGAATTTATATTGGTAGCTACTAGTCTCAGTTGAGTGTACTCCCACTCCTTTGGTCAATAAATATCAACATAGATTAATATGTATTTTGCGAGGCGAAACTAGATGCTGATTCATGCATTGGTTGCACATGTTTATCTTTTGGTATATGATATCATAATTGACTTCATATTGGCATGCACCTCTGTACTGAATATTACCTGTATCATTCAACCTATACTTAGCTGAGAAACTAATGTGATTTGTTGTGTCATTACTTGCACAAATATACCTGTGGTGCTATAAGTGCCATCTTGATCTACACGTTGGCTTTCTTCATTTCAATCCCGACAAAAGAAGAAAATTTGTGAATGCTGCTCATTGATATAATAATTAATATTGTGATTGATCTATGGTTGATGCAAGCATCATCTAGTTTTCAGCAATAATAAAGATACACAACACTGAGGCATGTTACATTGTTTTTTTTTGCAGATGATACTCAATGTCACATACAACATTGTAGCGGTTGAAGTTGGTGTAGGGCCCTCATTAAAGGGTGGTATTCTGGTTGGTGTCGTTAGGATTAGTGACTTACAAATTATTTGTCCTGTCAAACATGTTTGTATTTTGCTGTATGGGATTTGGTCAGTGACATCTGTACACAAATAGATGTTGTTACATGTTTGATAGCAAAATGTGAATATTTTAATTTTTACAATGTTTGGTAACTGGGCTTGACAATGAAAGCAGTTTTGTGAAAAGCCTATCAGAAAAGCGGACTGAGATGTAAAAAGCCTGAGAGGTGGGCTAAATGTTAAAAGGCCTGCAAAATTTGTGGGTCCAATGTTAAATAGCCTGAGAAACAAGTGGGCCGAAAGTTAAACAGCCTGTTAATTAATTGAGCCAAAAGTTAAATGATCTGTTATTTAAGTGGGTGAAATGATAAAAAGCCTTCAAAACTAGTTGGTTGAAAGTAAAATGGCTTACAAATTACTTGGGCCGAAAGTAAAATGGCCTACGGATTATTCGGGTCAAAACTAAAAAAGCCTGTGAATTTAATGGGCCTGTGCAAATAATGGGCCGAAAAACCGATCGGCCAAGCCAGCTCCGGTCCAACGGTTCATGACAAAAATCACAAGCGTCATAAAATTATATGACGAATTTAAGAGCGTCATAAACAGTTTATGACAAATTTAAGAGCGTCATAAACGTTTATGACATTTATGTGAAACGTCACAAATTTATAACGAAAATAATAAAAACATCACAGAAGGTAATTAGCTACGCACCTTCTATGACAAAACGATTTTCGTCACCGTTTCGTCATGAAAAGTAGTTTGTGACGAATTTTAGACCTTCTGTGACAAAATTACATCGTCATAGAATGTCAAAATTGTTGTAGTGTACGGTTGAAAACGTGCTTGAATGATATGACACCATTTATTTGCATGAGAACAGATGTCACATTTTACTCCCGGGTGTAGTTACTCCCACGTTCAAAAAATCACCATGGATATGTGTACATACCCATTTATCATTTTGAGTATGTACACATACTTAAAACAAGAATTTTCAAAATGATAACCATGAAAAAATTTGTGTGGAAATATTATATTTATGCACATTGTTATATATTTACATTTCCTACATATAGAAAGGAGTATGTACATATACTTGATTTAACCTCTAATAAAAATAGAGTATGCATGCACACCATTTTCAAAATTTAAGTATGTGTACATACTTTATTTAGAAACTACAAGTATGAAAAGATACCCTCTAATTTGTGAGATACACACATGGGAGTAACTACATCCGGGAGTAGAAAAAACGTTTCATATATATATATATATATATATATATATATATATATATATATATATATATATATATATATATATATATATATATATATATTGAATACACCAAAACTTTAAATATCGTTGTCGCAAAAAAAGAACTTAAAAATTGATAGATCATTTATTTAATGTTCTGTTTATTGTTTGTTCAAAGTTGTGTGATTGTATCGCGGCTTTATCGTTCCCTCCTACCTAAACTTTTTTGTTGGATCCGCCACTGGTTGTAGGTGGGTATATGAAAACCCCACTAGTATGCATAGTAAGTAGCTGCAATTTTCTCTTTATAAATACACGTAAAGGCAGTTTATGTAAAAGTGATAAACACGTGTAGGGAACCAGTAAAGTAAATCTACATTTTGATCGGGATGGCGGATGCCGAGAAAATAAAGAAAAAAATCACGACAGAGGCTATATATAGATTCACCTTGGCAGCCGCCGGGAAGATAAGGGTCACCCTGGAATCCTTTTTCGCAGTGGCAGATGTAGCCTCTTCCGCCGGTGCCGGTGTCGTTGCATCGGCTATTGCTGCTCTTGCACGCGTATCCAGGCTTTTTTGGCGCAACGGTACAGTCATCGCGTTCGCGTCCGACGGCCCAGTCAAGCACCACCGGCACCAGTCTTCTATCATCATACAACGGCTTCGACAGGATCAAGTAGTTTGTGATGGAGGACTTCAAGCTGGACGACTCTGTGAGCACCGCGAAGCTGCAGTGGCTCTCGCCTGATTGACTCTTGGACGCGTGCAAGCGCCGGTCGAACCACGCATGGTAGTACTGCAAGCCCGACGGGATGGCCGTCTGGCAGCAGCCTCTCCCGGAGCAGGTACTATTGGCAATCCCAAGGGCAAGGGCGGTCATGTTTTCAAGCGGGAGCTGGCACATGGCGACGCACCCGGTCGTGTACGTGGCTGTGTCGTCCTTGCTGTCGCCGATGTACGCCAGCGTCCGGCACCCCACCACCGTGAACTTGTTGGCAGTGTCGGAGAACGTGAACGGCGATCCCCTGACGTCCAAAGACCACTCGTCGGGCTCCATCGCCCCATCGCCGTAGCAGTAAAAAGAGAACTTAGCTTGTTGAGCACCCGCACCTGACCACTCGAGAGGGAGATGCCGATGACCTGGACAGCTTTTCCTCTCAGGAACGCCTTGGACACGCCGTCTTCACCGGTATGGCGACACTCGATTTCGAAGCCCGGCAGCATGCAGTGGTCTGGCCCGTTGCCGAACGGGTAAGAGATATCTAACTCGCCGCATTTCCTAACGCACCTGTTGTCGGTCGGGGGCAGCGATCCACCTGGCCTGGTGCCGGCGGGACGCTGTGGCACCACATGCACTGCGCAGAGCCACAGCAGTGCTGCTAATAACGCGCGGCATGCCATGGGCGGGGAGATATAGTGTATTTTGCTTTTGATGTATTAATTGGGTGTTGTCCCCGAACAATGGGCCGATCGATGGAGTATAGTATTGCTGAAGGGAACGGAGATTCCATATTTCGAACGCCTCAATCTGCGATCGATGCCTGAGTAGCCACCAAGAAGGGAGGCTTTGTCGTCGCTGTGTCTATCACTCTGTCCTCATCCGAATAAGTGATCAGGACCCACTTCTCGAGAAAACTTCCGCAAGCACGCCTCTTCTTCCTTGCTGCCTGCCTCCATCGCCTTCATTTCCCAAGGAGAGGATTATTAATGCGGTTTGTTTTTTCTTCTTCCTGACCTTTTTTCTCACTTACATGTGGGGGCCACATTAATCTCTCACTCCCTCCTCTCTTTGTCGCTGTCACGAGAGCAAAGTTTGACCCAAAGTGGCAGGTTATAAGGGATGGGTTACCGGTTGAAGATCCTCTCTCTATAGAAGGAATAATTTGGTGCAGGAAGTGAAGCCCAAGATGAAGAATAGGACCTGCTAGAGTAAATTTTTACTACTTGCATCAAATATAATATTATATTTTTCTCTTACCATGGTAGGCAGTAGAAAAGAGATGGGTGAAGTTGCTCTGGACTCAACAATTGCTGAGTCCCGCTTGTAGCTTCCGAATGATGCCAGAATAATCAACTCCAATCTCATTTCTGTCCGATCATCGGTGTCGCTCAGTGAATGCACATCGCTTTTTTGAAGGAGACTTTGAGCATGCGAGAAATGTTCAAATCGTTCATGTCATTCCCGCAAGTTTACATTACAGACATACTCCCTCCGTCCAAGAATGTAAGGATTTGTTGACTTTCCGATTTCTCGTTTAACCATTCGTCTTATTCAAAATATTTATGTAAACAGAAAAATAAATAGAACATACTTAAAACATGTCTAAGGAATAAAATAAATTCTAACAAAATAAATAAATTTTTAATAATTTTTTTGAATAAGACGAGTGGTCAAACTTGACATCCGAAAGTCAACAGATCCTTACATTTCTGGACGGAGGTAGTATATATGTCCACACTGTATATGTCTAGGTCAGAATCCATTCATTGCGTGATATAGGGGGACCTCACAAACCTGTATCGTGAGAATACCACAAGACTCAAATAAAATACTCCATCTGTCCCATATTACTTATCATCCTAGATTAATCAATATTTCTAATTTACTTGTTATCCTCGGAACCAAATGCACCTTTATCTCTCTTTAACAGTTTTACAGTGCTTATTACTCCTTTATATGTGGGTAATACTGTAGTACTACAGTAAATTACTGGTTGTACTCGTTAGGGTAATATTGTAATTGTACAAGTAAACATTTATATGTGGGTGCTGTGTTCCCTTGTACAAGTAACTAAACAAGTATATCTAGGGAATAAACACTCCTTCATTGCCATCATCGTTGTTGTGAATTAATCAGATGTCACGACGAGACCCTCCAAAAAACATGTAGCTTGATCGTTCTTATGCCGAAATAAATAATCTGGTGGTAGCTGGGAGTCACTATCCATCTCCGCTACAGCACCTAATGCTTAAGCAAATATGATTGGCTGTAACAGAAATTTCCAAATCTTGTTTGTTGACCTCGCTTCAAGACTCGTCGGTTATATGATGGTGATATCTTGTCCAATCAGAACTCGCGAGCTGTGTTGAACTGTCAGGCAAGAGATGTTGTTGAAGACTCGATGGCTTATATCTTCCATAGCCAGCAAGATTAATCCAGCCTGTTTTGAATAATACGATGAAGGGAGCCCCCAAAGCTGAACTCTGCAATATAGCTCTAGGTGCTTTATGCTGCTCCTGATTGTTTGTTCCTGAGCTTGCTTCGTCTTGGAAGCGCACAACTGACTTATCAGCACTATATAACAGCAAGTGCTTGAACCTCCGTGAATACAATCATGGCTTGTGGCTTAACAAAAAACTACTCCCTCCGTCCCATTGAAGTGTCGTTTTAGACTTTTAGACATCGTTTTTGATCTGTTCGTCTTATTTAAAAAATTTATGTAAATACTATTGATTTTTTCTAACTTAATTTATCACTAGTGATACTTTAATAATAATTTATTTATTTTAGTATTTTTATAAACTTTTTAATAAGACAAGAGGTTAAACGTGAAATCTAAAAAGTCAAAAATGACACTTTCAATGGGACAGAGAGAGTATCAAAAGTCTTGTTGGAGCTTCTGAATAAGTCATGAGTAGCTTCGACGGACAGATGCATAGATAAAAATCAGAGCCATCTCAATTACTATACACTCCTTGCAAAAGCAAAAACTTGCCGCAATAACCTTCCGACGCAGCCTAATGTACTTAGAAAATAAGATAGGAAAAAAAATTCTTTTGTTGAATTGGTCATGATTCTATTAGCGTTCCAATAGTGCAATAATAAATCCTCTATAGTGGCCTTGATAAATAGATGTTTAAAAAACTAAGATAGACACACACACACACACACACACACACACACACACACACACACACACTTTGTGATTTTACCTCTGTGATTTCAAAATAAAGGCAAAGATTACCTATACTAGGGGTAAAATAATAATAAAAATATTACAATTTTACCCATGGTAAGGGTATACTTTGCCTTCATTTTGAAATCGTAAGGGTAAAATCATAAAGTTAAAAAATGAAGGGTAAAATCACAATTGGAGTTGGAATGGCGTAGAAACACAATTATCCATAAATAATATGAAGCCTAGAGCTAAATCTTGCTCGGATCAATATTATGCAGGTTTATTTTTTGTTCAGACCCGTTCTGAAGGGGGCTTATGCCATGTGTCATTTGATGACCTGATCTCTTGCTCCTCTTAATGTTAAGCATTGATGGGTGACGGGTACGAGTAACTAGATCGACTCGCGCGCTCCCGCTGCCCCTGTTCAGGAGCTCTTGAGGTAACATTTACTTAGTATTTTGGAAAGAAGAGAGTAAATTCACAAACCGAAATTAGAAGAGATTTGCTAGTTTACTGTTGAGTGAAAATTTGCTTATCTTCCACTCAGATTTTCCATCCATTGGACTGAAATCGGATGGTATCCAATCATCTTCAACCTCCCAGGGAGGAGGAACTACAGTGACGACGTCGGTGGTGGCTGTGGCGATGGAGCCTGGGTGGGGTGCGGGCAGTGCAACACAACAGCGAGGGTGCCGCAGCATCGTCGGCTGGTGGATTAATGCCGACGGCTTAGGGTGGTGGTGGTGGTGTGTGTGTGTGTGTGGTGGGGGGGGGGTGTTGCTGGGGTTCCCCACGACCACTGGCTATGAATGAAGGGTTGGGGGAGGTGGCCGACGTGACGGTGCAGCGAGGTGGCAGCGGCGCTGCCTCGGCCGTGGGTGGGAGAGGCGGGTGTGCCCGACAGGTGGGCTCCATGAGAAAGAAGAAGAATGAGAAGGAGGAGGAAGGAGGAAGAAGAAGGAGGGAGGGGGGGACGGGTTGTTGGATCTAGATCCAATATGGCTGAAAATCTGAGTGCAGGTTAAATAAATTTTCAGTCATTTGTTCCCTAGACAGACCTAGAAAGGGCCATCTGAATCATTTATGTGTAAAAAATGACTGGAGTCAGACTATCTCTAGTGGATTATAGCATCCACCAAAGTGCTTTTGCACCATTCTGCCTAAGACTCTAGCAACCTCTCGACCATTCTCTCCACTAAAGTAGAAATAGGGCGACAAGAAGGGCGACTCGATCTCCGGCGGTGATCTCGCTGGCTCCCCTCGCCTCTGGTGGTAGGGCGCCCGAGGTTGGCAGGAGTCATGAATCATCATCGGTATTTATTCTTTCCTCGTTTCCCCTAGTTTTTGGTAGATTAGGGTTAGGTTTAGGCATCTTCGCGTCATTGATACACGGTGGCGGAGCTTAGTGGGGAGATCACCGATGGAGGCTACTTTTTTGGTGGGCTGCCACACGGTGATGCCCTGTCCCCCTGGACACCCTTTCTACTGCTTAATTGTAACATCCTGGTCCATGGCTTAATAATATTCATAGAATACTCATGTCAACTGTTCGACGGTATTTTTATACAAATTGTCTCCAATGCTAAGAGTTCAGGGACATGAAGAGAGGTAGAATCTAGTCATTCCTTGAACACGTACAAATATATTCAAGTTATAGTTGCATGCATAGGCAAAGGGAATTATTCTAGAAAGCATATACACGTGCATA
Organism: Chloris gayana; assembly: GCA_031894775.1. Taxonomy (NCBI): domain Eukaryota; kingdom Viridiplantae; phylum Streptophyta; class Magnoliopsida; order Poales; family Poaceae; genus Chloris; species Chloris gayana. The sequence goes on along the minus strand of JAUNZO010002007.1, from coordinate 33,841 downwards.
TATGCCTCAAGTACTTGCATGTATGTATGCAAACGAAGGCTCTATATATCCAGAGCTATCACGAAAGGAATTAGGCAGAACATCTCACCATGGACATGCACGTATACATATACAAACTGATTACTATCTAGACTGTTCGATGGGCCGGCTGTATACGTTGGCCCTACAGCTCATAGAAACAGGAGGAGGCGATCATGGCATGGCTGCACGCGGCCGTATTCTTATCCCACGAGAGTCCAGATCGAGGAGCAACGAGTTTATCTCCAAAAGAAACCGAAATCGGAGCAGCCGCATTCCGTGTATCTCGCCAGCGCCGAACGAACTCTTGGCGGCGGAACGTTCCAATGCGTGCTCCCGAGCAGGAACCATCATCTCCTCCTGGGAAGCGGACCGTTCGAACTAACCGGACAGCTCGCATCTAGGGTTCCTCCTCCACCGCCGCCGGGCCCCCTCCTCTCCCTCCGGCGTTCCTCGCCGGCGGCGGGCTGGAGAGGGAAGCCCACCTCCCTTAGCTTCGTTTTCCCCTTTCTTTGCAGTTCCCGGTGTTTTGCAGCTTGGGCCATGCGCCGCCATTGTCTCCTCTGCCTCTTGGCCGCCATGGCTACGCTTGCCGAGCTTCAGCTCGCGTAGGCCATGGTGTTAGGTCGGAGCCATAACGGAGCATCAATAAAGTAGGTATAGGTTCTCTTCCTTCGCACGCCTCTTCTTTGCTCGCCGGCGTCTTCCACGGGTGGTTCAGCGCTAGATCTGCGGTCTTCGGGCCTAGATCGGGCGCCGCTCACCCGGCTTCGTCTGCGGCAAGCTCCCTCTCCCGCCCCCTTCCTCGGCTATGAGGCCTACATCCACCACCTCCACCACCGGATCTTGGTCACCCACCCCCACCGCAGGTTCCTCTTCTCCCCTGTTGCCGGTCAACCCCGCCTTCTCCGGTGCTCCACCAGCGGCTTTCCGGTCGCCTCTCCCCGGATCCGGGCTCCCTAGCGTTGGATCCGGTGCAGGCAACTCGGAATCTGGCTGCACGGACCTCCAATCACTCCCTTGCCACCGGCTCCCTCTCCGCCCGTCGCCGCCGGCCTGCAAGCCCGCTCTTGCCGGCACTACCCGTCGCCCTTTTGGGAGGCCATCGTGGACGGACCCTGCCTCCTCGCGCCGCCGAGGAGACCTCCTCGCCTCGGCGCATGAAGGCTGCTCCCTACGGATCCCCGGGCCGGCGGCCGGGACGCCGCCGTGGAAGGCCCCCGCACCACTCTAGCGTTGCGTGGCCTAGGCGTCGTCAATGGAGGCCCTCGCGTCGTCAGCCCTGCCGTCGTCGAGGGAGGCCCACTCGAGGCCAACCTAAGGGCTTGCCATTTCTTGGCCCACCCAGGTTGGGCTTTGGGCCTCCTAAGGCCCGAGGCAAATTGGGATGCCCACATGTCCGAGTGTTGTGCCTTCATGTCTTCTCTCCTTGTAGAGTATACTAGACTTCAATGCAGGCTTTCACCGATGGCGTCCGAGTCTATGATGTCGACCTCGTCATTCCGTACTCGAGTCTTTGAAGACGACGACCGCTACGGGTGCATCGACCGATTTCGTTCCGACTCGGTATGTCCGGCTGTTGAAGTGTTGTCGACCAGAGGTGTCGATGCTGCCTACCTTATGCGTCTGGGTGAACCACACACAAATTCCTCACCGACGATGTTGAATCCTGCTGGCAGTTCGTACCTCGACCTACCTCATGCTTATTTCAAGCGAGGCCCTCCTGACGACACTACAATTGCTAGCCCGTCGAAGCAATCTTTTGTGCTACTTGTACTTTGCTCGTTTGGAGCGTTGTAATCTACAGTTCTACACCCGCTCAGAGATGTTATGTCGTAGGAATGCTTGCATTCCGGTGTTTGTAATCTGTCGTTAATGAATACAAACACGAACCTTTATCTAAAAAAAAATTCTTGGCGGCGCACATAGAAGCCTGCCTCCAACTCATTACCCTAATCCCTGCCTATATAAACAAGCAAGGGCTGTACGTGCGAGGGGTTCCCAAAACAATAGCTCACGCAACCACGCCGCTAGGCTACAAAGAACAGACAGGCCGCTGCTAGGCTGCCGCTGCCGGTTCCCAAACGAAATACACGAACGCCGCCGCCAGGCTACGCAGACGCAAGCTAATCTGCAACACCGCCAGGCTGCGCGCATCATCACCGCACGCAGACCGCCGAAGATCGAGGCCCTGCTGCAAGCAATCAAGCTGAAGATTAAGAGAAGACCAATCTACGTACAGCTTGTTGACGGCAATGGCCCCTTCCAAGCTAGGCGTCATGCGAGCATGACTCAATGTGAGCAGATGGTGTTGGTATGAAAGTCTCAAGTGCCAGCCTCATCGCATTAAGATTAAAGGTGATTATGGATTTATGGTGAGAGTTCGTTGAAGTACCGTATGACCTCCTATGATATGCCTCGTTGCATCAAGATCAAAGATGTTGATCTATTGTAGGAGTTTAAAGTGCCGTATGGCCTCCTATAATATTTCTCATCTGGCAAGATCTAAGATGTCCATTGTTAGAGTTTAAAGCGCCGTACGGCCTCCCATGATACATCGATCCTTATGACACTTCTGAAAGACGACCGACCAAGACCAACCAAGACGGGAGATTGAAGTGTCGAATGGCCTCCCATAATTACTTCCATATCTTCAAGATTTATGACGTAGAAAGGCTCGACAATTTATAAAGACGAGAGTTTGATGTGCTATATGGCCTCCAATAAACAATCTCATATTGTTAATGAGATTAGTGAAGGCTTGACAAAATTCTTCTTACTTCATACATGAGAGCAAGATTCCTATGTTGTACACACTTGACTGAAGAAGCATCGCTCAAGCAAAATATTGGATGCTACGCAGTGAGGCATCTAGATAAATAATTAGTAGATGTTTAATATACCAACAAGGTTATATGAAGTGTTTGTCAAGTAATGACAAAACAAAAGTCATACTCCGTCGACGCGTCCCTCATAAACGGATCGAACACATCGTGGTCGGGTACCGACGAGGCAATGGCAACCCTTCCGTTCGAGTTGATGAAGATTTATATATGACTGGGCACCGACGAGGCGAAAGTCATCCCCTTCATTAACATCTACACCGTTTAGATTCGACGTGACAATGGTGCAATTCATGACTGAGTTTGGTAATACCAAAGCCATCCTCATCATGTGGGTTTCTACAAGTAGCTTGTACATGAACGGGGTACACTTTATATGAAGATACGACCACTACGCGTAGCTTAATCGGATGTGTTCTATAGACTTGCTCTATATATGTAATTAACCGTCCGTGCCCTATAAGGCCCCGAGAATCGGCGAACTACGCAATCTTTCTAGTTAGATATCTCCTTAAGCAATGACGCAGAAGACGAAGGAAGACAAAGTCATGTGAACTATGTATTTTGTAATGTGATGATTAATGAAATATATGGTTCCTCGCTATACATTTTTGTGTGTGCACCTTTTTAGCGTTTTGTCTTCATTTTGTTTTTACGAACATCAACAAGTTGCAACTTCTTTTCGGAATCTTATCTCTAAAGAACTCTCGGGTTAAACGTGCTTGGTCCGGAGCAATTTAGAGATGGATGACCGATCGGGAAGTTTTTCGGGTGTGCACCGGTGAGGACAAAAGTGCGCAGAAAAGATTAGTGTTGATCCGTGAGGAAAGTCTTGAAGGCCTATTAAACTACCGGGTGTAAGCGGTCCCGACCCGGAGAGGCGGGACATTACGGATGGTATCGAGCCGACTCTCACGGTTTCACGGACGCGTGTGTCGCACTTGTGCAAGCATGGTGTGCATGGCTGGTGTGGGCCCGGAGTGGTCACACAGCATAGCACACACGCTGGTAGTGGACACATGGACGTGGTCAAGAGAGGAAGTTCCTGGCCTGGGGTTGACTAATAAGGACGTCGATATTAATATTCTGGCCCAAGTCTTAATAGGATTGATAGAATACTCATGTCAACAAGTTGCAACTTCTTTTTAGAAGCTTATCTCTAAAGAACTCACAGGATAAGTGTGCTCGGACTGGAGCAATTTTAGAGATGGGTGACCGACCGGGAAGTTTCCCGTATGTGCACGAGTGAGGACAAAAGTACGCGGAAAAGACTAGTATTGATCTATGAGGAAAGTCTCGAATACCTATTAATCTAACAGGTGTAAACGAGCCCGCCCAGAGAGGCAGGACGTTGGCTATGAACTTGTGGAGTTTGGGTCCAATGTGGTGGACTCTTGATTGTGGATGTTGCTAGCTGCTTTAGCTGGGTTCTAATCTTCATGTACCTCTCACACGTGACAACACAAAGGATGGCGACGTTCTTCGTGACATATTGGATCTTCTAAATCCTGATGATCTCTCCAAGGACGTGACTATATAACCGTATATAGATGTAGGTTTATGGTCGTGTGCTTGTTTGAGAGGTTAAAAACAAAATTTAGCATCCACCGCCATCGTATGCATGTGTCAGACCAAAGAAATCAAGGGACGTGTCGAGCCTTGTCTCTACACTCAATTTGGCACCCACGACCACTGCATGCAACACTGCATGCCTGCATGCGTGAGACAAAAAGAAAACGCAAGGCACGTGGACGTGCAGCCTAGTCGTCCACTTATTTGACACATGGACTGAAGTTCGAAGAAATTAGAAAAAAGATGCCCACATACAGACTAATCCCGCTGACCCAAAAACTGCACGTGTCATCCCCTAAAACTATCTACGCCAGCGAAAATTCTCTAGGAATCGGAAATCTTTCCAAAATCAGGTTTGGACTATTGAGTACATATAGACTATTCCTAGTGCATAGTTTGATCTCACACTTTATATCACATCAGATTTAAAGATATAGTTTGGTGAATGAAATAATCACTCTCAATATACAATTTCATCTCATGATTTGTAGCATTAAATTAGCATATAGTTGTTGCATAGGAACTGATCAAAATATGTTAGGATGAAACTTTATATTCTCAATGGGAGTTTCGTTAGAGTTTCATACATATGAAACAGTTTCATCCCCATAAAACCCATTTCATCACTTCCATTTTAATTACTTTGTCATATCATCATGTAGCTGATGTGACATCTCATTTAATACTCCCTCCGTCCTAATTTACTTAGTCATCCTAGACTCATCCAGATTTTCCAATTTACTTGTCATCCTCGCGTCCCAATGCACATTTATCTCTTCCCAATACATCTCTATCTCTATCTCTCTCCTCCTCATTTTCTGCGTACCTAACTTATTCACTTCTTCTTAATTCTTGTATCCAAGGCTAAAACGACAAGTAATTTGGGACGGAGAGAGTACTTATGAAACTCTCATTGAGAATGGTCTTAGTCCCAACTTACTCGTTGTTAGACTTGAGCACAAGAATTAAGGAGAAGTAAATAAGGTAGGTATGTACAAAACGAGGAGAGAGATAGATAGATAGAGGTGTATTGGGAAGAGATTGAGCACTTTTATGGTACATGTTACTGCCAATAATTATTGGTAGCTGACAGTTCTTAGGGCATGTACAACGTTAATAAATGAATGGGCTCTTAAGCTGATGTCTCTTGAAGAGACGGCTGGGTAGGCTCTTGACGAAGAGACGGTCTCTATCACGTGTTTCAATATAAGAGATAACTCTTAACACCGTTGTACATGTAAAAGACGACTTATGTCATACAATCATTAATAATATACATTTATTAAAAGACAACATGTAGAGTCTCTTCTTTGTATGACTGGAGTTATTTCATGTCTCTTTGCTTACATACATGTGTCCAAGAGACAACAAGTGGATTCTCCTTTGTACATGCCCTTAGAATTCGACGGTATAGATTAGTTATCCTCTCAAGATTGGTATTTACAGGGTATTATTAGAAAAAAACAAAATATTTAATTGCACGTTGAAATAAAATAATGACAATATAGTGCGAGATGACGGGGATGGTGTCCTTACGGTGTGGGAGTGTCGAGGGGAGGTCGACACTATGAGCGGATGACAGCAACGACGACTAGATGTGGGAGGACGTGATGTGATGACTGTACAATTACAATATCTACTTATAAGGTCACTTTCAATCTAAGTTTTATAAGGAATTTCAAACTCATTAAATAGCATGCCACATAAGTAAAAGTGGTGATGTGGTATGAAATTTATGAAAAGAGAGATGAATGGAGTTTCATCCCAATGAAACCTTAGGTACACGGTTACCTAAACTATAAAACCAGAATGAAACTCCACTGAGACTAATTTGTTTCATCTCTACACATTTTATCAGCTATCATTGATTACTAAGCTGCAACATTTAAATGATACGTTAGCCTATGAAACCGTGACATGAAACTTCACATTGAGAGAGCTTGTTTCATCAACAATTTCATATGGCATGGCACAATTGGAAACTGTCCTATGAAACCTTGCATTAAGACTGGACTAAAAAGATGCAACCCACTAAGAGTCCTTCAATGCTATTTCTCTATAGCTCCACGTTAAGCCACATCATCTCCAACCCACTAAGAGCCATTCAATGCTATTTCTTTAGCTCCACGTTATGCCACATCATCTCAAATAATTTTAACAATTAGATAAAGATTGAATGTTGGCGATTAGGAGCTATTTTGTACTTTCAAATCTCTGTCATGTTATCTAGAAAGTTAGCACTGCCGATTATCACCTTTGACTCCTATCTATACATACATGCATCAATATCCTTGTGTCACTTCAGGTTATCTCGTCACCACAAATTAAAGTTATCATGTTTATCTAAAGGTATCGCCAATAAGAGGAACACGGAGATTTCAAGTTCGTGGCAAGCTAGACCCTCGCTACGTAGGACCCTTCAAAGTTCTCAAACAACTTGGAGAAGTGGCCTATGTGCTGGAACTGCCAGAAAGCCTGTCAGATGTACATCCAGTGTTCTATGTCTCCCAACTAAAGAGATGCTTAGAAGTACTCGAGGAACAACTACCTTTGGCTGAGAAGTCTAGGGGTCTAGCGAGGGCCTTCAACGTCTTCTCGCGTTCTTCCACGACACTGGGCGGCGTCCTCCGCGTCGTCGGCACCCCATTGCCGACGACGTCCTTCTGCATGTCGATTGCCTTAAAGCATTCTGGCGTGCGGAAGCCGGCAGCCTCCTCCTCCGCCGCCGCCTCCTCGTTTTTGTTATCTGGGACGACGCCCTTCAGCTGCTGCTCCTTGCTAGGTTTCTTCTTGGTGCGGCACCCGATATGCAGAAGGACGTCGGCGGCAGCCTCCTCCTCGTTCTTAGTGGTAATTATATCACGCGACGACGGCACGTCCTCCTTCTTCCGGTTCCCCTCCAACTCCGGCTGGAACGCTGCTTTGTCCATCAGGCGAGCGCGAGAGCTTGTGTTTTTTGAGGGAAATGGGAGCGCTTGTTGAGGGACGACGACGAAGCGATTCGTGTTATATAGGCGCGCGGCGTGTAGCGGGTAGTGGGAGAGATGGAGTGGCAGCGGAGGGCTCGGGCGCCGTGGATGACCGGGTGCCTCGCGGGGAGGGAACCAACCGGGTCGCATGGTGCTCACTCAATCTTGGTTGCCACTTTTTTTAGCATGATATTCGTTGCTGCCATTGGGTACGACTGTCCGTTATTAATTAGTGGAAGAGAGCCAGTCAGTCGTCCGTCTGAAATCACTCAGCCGTTACACGTGGGCTGGCACCAGGTAGTGTGATGTTTACTTTCGAAATGCCTTACCACGTATTGAAGATAAAGAAAATGTATACTCCCTCTGTTTTTTTATTCTTGACGTTAGGACAAGAATATTAGTTCATTTTTAACTAAATTTCTTGTCCTAACATCATCAAAAAATAGAGGGAGTAAAAAAAATAGGAAATTCTATTTTGCTCCTCGACATGGTTAAATAAGAAATTCTATTTTGCTCCTCAACGTGGTTTGATTTTTGTCTCTCAACTATAAAACAGGCAATTTAGCTCCCTAAACTAATAAATCCGTTCGATTTTTTCCTCTCGGACGGTTTTCGAATCCCGTGGGACGGGACCTCTTGTCACTGACATAAATAAATTCTTGTAGGTGGGATCTACTCGTCAGATCATTGCACCGTTGATGAAAGCACATATGTGATGGCAGAACGCAGGGACGAACATGGGCGAGTCATGGTAGCGGGAAGCATGGGCAGACGAGAGGGCGTAGTGGCACGCACAACGACAAGAGGTCAGTCGGCGGCATCTGAATGCGGGCAGGTGGGCAACAAGCAATGGAGCACGAGCGGGGCGCGCTGGCACGAGCAACGATGGGTGAGTGGTGGAGCGGTGGTGAAGCGTAGGGCACAGGCGACAGAGGAGTAGAGTGGCGGCAAAGCGCCGGGCGAGGAAGCGGAGTGGTGGAGCACCGTGGCAGGGGTGACAGAGCGATGGAACTCGGAGAGCAATGGGCAGCGGTGAAGTACAAGCGTGCTGGTGGCGAGCGGCGCGGAGCACGGATGAGCAGCCAAGGGGTACTTACGGTTCGTGAGAGGCGAGGACTAATTAGCGGTCACCATAAAACAGTCATCTATTTTAGGAAATTCCGTACATGGGGAAGGAGGAGTCCGAACGCGAAAGGGTGAGAGCAGTGCCGGAGCTAGAGAAGAAGTCATAGGGGTGCAAAATTACCTCACTTAGCAGTTTTTGGGTGCTTAATAGCAAAATTAGGGGGTGCTAACATGGTGAAAACAAGCTAAGTACAAGGGAAATTTTCAATTTCGTGGGTGCATTACAGGACTTTGAATATAGCTCCGCCTCTGTGAGAGAGAGAGAGATTCGACGCCGCCAACTCGTACAACGACTCTGAAGTTCCGCTCATAAAGGCTGGAAATATGTACAGGGCCGCTGGGCCCATGGCCCTAGTCATGAGAAAAAAGCCCGAGTTACCTTATGAAATTTTTAGGCTAATCTAGTATTAGACTTAACCCAAGACTGATCGTAAGAGAATTGCTCAAAGCTAGCTGTTCATAAACTCGTGAAGGCAGAACGATTGGTTTGATCATGTGCTTCCTCGCCCTATAACCTAGTGCTACCAGTGACGAGCCTCAGCAAAGGCTTGAATGATTAGGGTCCGATGTCCTACCACAGATGTCCTGCCACAACATAGCTTTGTCGAATGTCACGCGTGATAGTCGGAGGCCCTGCGGCAACACGACCGGACCATGAAAGGCTTTAAATTTGTACATTCTAGCATGCTAAACAAATTATATGAATGATATCAAAATCACTTCAAACGTTGATTTTTTACGATTTTTTTGAAGTAGTAGCTCTTTGCTGGTAGAAATTGTCTTGAGCAAGTGGCCCTAGTCTTACGGAGAGTAAATTTCCGCCACTGATTATTAGATTTATCTTTTTGTGTTTAGGAACCAGCAAGAGTACGTTTTTGTTGTGGTACAGCACCAGACTGCTTTCTTTTCTTTTTTTCATTCGTGTTTCCTTAACCAGCGTCTTTTTTAGCACATCGTTAGCCAACTTATTTTTAATTTAATCTTTTCTTCATCTTTTTTTATCTTCAATGGTGCATACAATTGAAATGTATCTATTTATTTATTTATTTTTATTTCTCATGTTGACTCAATTATTTTCACATTTTGACTCAACATATGTGTTTAATCAATATTTTCTGAAAAATGTTGGTCCAACATTTCTATTTAATCAACATTTATCTAAACGTTGGTTCCATATTTCTTACTTTGCTCAACAGCTTTAACACGTTGACTCAGTATTTTTCAAAATTTTGTCAACATTTTCTAATTATTCAATATTTTTTAAAATATTGACTCAATTGTTTCCACATGTAAACTCAATATTTCAAATGTTGACTAATCATTTGTGTTTAATAAACATGTTTGCAAACGTTGGTCCAACATTTATTACTTTACTCAATATTTTTCACATGTTACAAAAATGTTGTTCAATATTTCCTATTTATTCAACATTTTTTCGTAGGTTGACTCAATTTTTCACATGTTGACTCAACATTATTGAAGTGTTGACTCAAGTTTTTTTATTTGTATTGATATTTTGCCAAATATTGGTCAATATTTATCATTTATTTCAATATTTTTTGGACATGTTGACTCAACTTTTTTCCACATGTTGACTAAATAGTTTTGTTTAATCAACATTGTCACAAAGTTGATCCAACATTTCTGAATTTACTCAACATTTTTCATATGTTGACTCAACATTCTTACAAATGTTATTCAACATTTCCTGTTTATTCAATATTTTTTCATGGGTTCACTCAACTCTTCACATGGTGGCTCAACATGTTTTAAATGTTGATACAATATTTTTAAATTTTTTTGATATTTTGCCAAATATTGGTCGACGGTTCTTATTTCCTCAATATTTTTTGACATGTTGACTCAACATTTATGTTTAATCAACATCTTTGTAAATGTTGGTCCAGCATTTGACACTTTACTCAACATCTTTCACATTTTGACTCAATATTTTTGATAATGATGTTAAACATTTCCTATGTATTCAACACTTTTGTAATGTTGAACCAATATGTTTTTATTTTACTCGATATTTTGTCAAATTTTGGTCAACATTTCTTATTTATTCAACATTTTTTGACATGTTGAGTCAACTTTTTCACTTGTTGGCTCAATATTTTTGTGTTTAATCAACATTTTTGCAATGCTAGTCCAACATTTCTTACTTTACTGTACTTTTTTTTGCATGTTAACTCAATATTTCTTGCAGCTGATTGGAGAATTTAGTGGCACAACTCGTCGGAGAATAGCGAAACTCATGGGAGAATTTAGTGGCATAACTCGTCGGAGAATTTAGTGGCGCAACTCGTCGAAAAATTTAGTGGCCCAACTAGTCGGAGAGTCCTTTATTGCCATATGGTTGTACCTCAAGAGTCTAACATCTCTTGTTCCGACCATAGAAATCGGTAGCAAGCCGGAGAATTTAGTGTACACGACTGTTGGTTTTAGTACGACTGTTGGTTTTAGTGTGTTATTTTCAATCGATTGAAAATTAGCACCTCGCTTATTCTTTTATCTGTTTTCAGATGTTGACCTAACATTTTTGTTTAGTTTCTGTTTTTTATTTTTCAAATATTAAGGTTACGGTTAGGGTTCCGACGAAGCCCCGATGGCGAGCTACGGTGAGCAGATAACGAGATCCAGGCGTGTGCGGCGACTTGCGACACGGGCCACCGGTGACTCGGCATGAGGGCCTATATGACATTTTTTTTTAGTTCTCAACGTTTTCAAATGTCAAACATTTGAATGTGTTGATTAAAAATCATAACTGTTGAATGTTGATCATTTGAAATTTTTTTATGAAACATCATTTTTTTAAAAAAATATTTTAAAATTTTGATATTACATTTTTGTTTGTTTCATAATATTTTTGTAATTGCAAAAGTTAGGGTTCCGGCGAAATCCCAATGGTGAGCACCAGTGAGCGTCCGACGAGATCCAGGCAAAGCGTGCAGCGACTTGTGACACGGGCCGCTGGTGACTCGGGATGCGGGCCCATACAACAATTTATTTTTTAGTTTTCAACTTTTTCAAATGTCAAACATTTGAATGTGTTGATTAAAAATCATAAATATTGAATGTTGATCATTTGAAAAATGTTGATGAAACATGTTATTTCTTAATAATTATTTTAAAAACATTTTTGTTTATTTCATAATTTTTTTTGCAAAAGTTAAGGTTATGATTAGGGTTAGGACTCGCCGGAGCTCCAGCGGCCTCCAGTGCTAGCAAGCCCGACCGAGCGCTGGGTGCGGCTTGGCGGCGCGACGGCCGCTAGCAGAGGCTCGTGCGAGGTTGACGGCAGCCTACTTAACAAGCGCGCCAGCGCGCCGTGTTATACTTAGTGATTATGAACACACACACACCTATCAAGAGTGCTAAGTAATAAAGCCAAATCACACGCAAATGATCACACCAGACCGGGTATCACGTATAAGGCAGTTGCTAATCTACATTGTCTTCGCGCTCTTGAGCGGCATGGGAGCCACAGCGACCGAGCGGAACGAAATGAAGCTAACGTGCGCGTGCACAGCAGCAGTGCCAAGCGCGACGAGGACGATGCGGTTTGCGGTGGTATTGGCCACGCGGACGGGTGGTAGCGGCGGAGATGGACTACTGATGGAGAAGAAGACTGTTGGTGGGAGCGCCGACTCAGGATTGATCTGGATGTACACTGGAATTAATCTGGATGGACGTGACCTTCTAAAATTTACACTGTTATAGGGAGGTTATTAAGTTCTTGATTACCGTTGGTGAGTCTCATAGCGAAATGCTAGCTGGGCCTTCACCGGGCCAGTTCATATTGACTATAATTTGTAGCATTGGATTTAGAGAAATAGAATTGTAGACTTTAATTAGAATATACTAGTATGTTGGAAACATTATATGTGAGAATACATGGTTTACTCTTACTTGAAAAAGCCCTAGCCGCCTCCCCTAGCTAGGTCCCCCTCCTCCTCCTTCTCTAGTGATACCGCCAGTGGTGAGGAGGAGTGAGGATCCACCCTCCTCATAGTCTAGTAGATTAATTAGATTTTGTTACATAGAAGGCAACACTCTTTCTTCGGATGTCAGGGCTGTGACTATTGAGATTAGGTTCGGGGGATACAATGTATAGATATATTATTCATGTGAGTTGCACAATCGAGAAGAAGAGTCGAATGTTCCATCGTAGTTAAGCGGGATAGAAATAAACGGTTATATATTTTGCTTTTTTTCTCAGAATTTCTTACCCATTTATCTTTTCTTTCAAGGCACCATAGCAAAAAATTCATCTCCTTTTATTATTAAATAGATTTATTGATTTGATATCTTTTAGGTAAAATTGAATTTAAAGTTTAAATTCTAGGTACATGTTTAGTATTATATAAACTACACGTATATCAAGTTTCATAAAACTTGAAAATGTTCAAATAATATCTTGAATATTTATTAGATTTTCTCTATCAAATTAGCCGTCGATAGGAAAAAAACTCCAGGCCCGTAACGCCAACTATATTAGTTGAGACATAATCTGTCTAAAGTGAATTAAGAAGGACGGTCTGAAACGAGCCCCAATTAGAGCAGCACTTGGGCTGATGGCAGGTATAGCATCATTAATTTCTTGAAATGGCTTAGCACGCATTGAATAAAATGAATTGTCCCAATATGTATTTTTTTCCCTTTTTGAACCAAGTAAATACTTAATCTTCAACTTATTGAATGCCTTTTTTCTGAAAATTCACAACTGTGCCGTGTGCCTTTTTAACACACGGCACAAAAAGGTAGAAGACGGACCATCTCCGTGAAAAATATTGTTCGTGTGTCTAGCGCACGGCACACGGCACAGTTTCAATCTGTGCTATGTGCCCGATAAACTACACACAGCACAGAGCGTGGCACACCGCATATGAGCCATTTTCCGTAGTGCTTCACTGCAACCGATCGGATATCAGTGCACAGTGCGCGACTCATGCCGAGTGGCACGCATATATGTCCTGTATATATTCATTTGCGATGGAGGACCGATCCATCCATGGTTTGGTTGACGTCGGCATAGAGAATAAGATGTGATGCTTGGTTTCGAGAGGTTCCGAGACGTGTGTTTCTTGGGTCATGCCTGGCATTGGTTCTATATATATGTAGACTGGGTGGATGTGACCGTGTAAACTTTACACACTATTATAAGGAGGTATTAAGTCCTTGATTGCCGTTGATGATAACAAAATGCTAGCTGGGCCTTTACCGGGTCAGATACTCGATGTTGCTACCCTTGTAATATCCATCCATATGCTGTAACAAACACACAGTACCTAACAGTTGAGCAGTAAAGTCGTACGTACACTGGTGCCGACGTGCCGTGCTACTACTTAAAAATAACAAAGGAAAAACGCGTCTACCATTATTACAATTATTATTACAAACTATGACTTGAATCAGTTTGCATGGTGGTCCATGAAGCTCTCCATCACCTTGGCACTGTGTTCCCGCAACTCCTTCATTTCCTGATCAGTGAGTTTCTTGCGCGGCAGCTGTGCGACGCGTATCGGCGCACCTGGAGTTTTTTGCTTGCCCTCTTCCTCGTCGAGGCGCTTCGGCGTCTGGTACATTACGGTTTCCTCGTCGTCTTCATCGTCTTCTTCATCGTCATCGTCCTCAACTTCCTCCTCGTCTTCCTCCTCTTCCTCTTCGTTTTCCTCCTCCTGGAAGTGGCGGAATGGCTCGTCCTTCTTGAACTCCTGTTGGAACTCTAGCTGCTTCTCCATTAGAGGCGTTTGCATTTGTGATTTTGTGTCCGTGGCGAGTGCAAGGGACAAGGAAGCAGTTGGCGCTATATATAGGCGTGCGTGCGGTGGGGAGAGATGCGAAGTGGTGGCAGCGGAGGGCGAGATTGCAGGAGAGGGAAATGAACCGGGTCGCATCGCATGGTGCTCGGATCTTCGTTGCGACCGGAGAATCAGTCAGTCCACTTGAGATGGACTAAACGATGGGCCAAAAGTAGGCCTCATTTGAGTTGACACCTGGGCTGATACTAGGTCTACTGCGATGCAACCTGTTGAATAATACTGAAACTTTGAATGCCATCTCCCCATCGCACGTCATCTTTGAGTGTGCAGTTGCTAAATGGGTTTAGTGTGAGTTGAGAGAGTACCTAGGGTGGGAAAGGAGCCCATTTAATATCTCAGAAGCGAATATAGAAGCCTTCTGGAAAGGAACCCTGAGATGTTAATGCGAAAAACATTTATAATGCTGTAGAAATGGAGTGTGCCAAACAGGGGAGAAGCGAGGCTCACGAGGCACCAAGAGCAGGAGTATGGTAGGCTTCAGATCTCAGTAGCGCAAGCTTCGCGTTTAGAGTGACTGTGTTGTTGGCTTGTCGCTGATACAACAAATGCACCAATATTAATTACTTTTGTGTTTGCGAGCCCTGATGATAGGACTTGTACAACGCACTTGGTTAATTTACATCTTTCACGCTCTTGAGCAGCATCGGGAGCCCGTGCCTGGGCAACAGCGTGATGACATCCATGGGCGCGTGCACGTACTTGGGCGACAGCTCCAAGACGAACTTCTGCAGGATCATGGCGACGGCGACCTTGGCCTCGATCATCGCGAAGTTCTGCCCGATACAGGACCGCGGCCCGCTGGAGAAGGACAGCAACGCGGCGGGGTGCGTGGCCGCCCTGGCAACCCCGTTCTCGAACCTCTCCGGCCTGAACTCGCCGGCGTCCTCGCCCCACACCTCCTTGTCGCGGTGCATCGTTGCGATCGGGATGGTCAGGATGGTGCCCTCCGGCACTCGGACGCCGCCGAGCTCGAGGTCCGAGCCTGCCCTCCGTTGGATCAGCGACACCGGGGCGTAGAGCCGCAGCGTCTCGAGGAGGAACATGTGGAGCAGCTTGAGCTTGTTGAGCGCGTCGTGGGTCGGCGCCTCGTCGCCGCACTCACGGCGCACCTCCTCCCGGAGCTTGTGCTGCCAGTCCGGGTGCGTGCTGAGCAGGAACATGGCCCAGGTGAGCAGGTGCGAGGTGGTGTCGTGCCCGGCGAAGAAGAACGTCTTGCACTCGTCGATGATCTCGTCCATGCTCAGGACCGGGTTGTCGTTCTTGCCGTCCGCCGGGGCAGACGACGCCTCCAGCATCATTCCGAGCAGGTCGTTCCCGTACCCCGCGGTGTCCTTGGCGGCGATCCGGGTCCTGACGATGTCCCTCAGCATGGTCCGCACCTGCCTGTCGAGCTTCCAAATCTTGCGGTTCCTCGCGGTTGGAAGGAACCGGGACCCCGGGATCTGAACGGTCAGAAAGGTGGAGAAGGCGGCGAACTGCAGCTCCCTCTGCGCCAGGAACACCTGCTTCCCGTCCCCGTAGCTGCTCCCGAACGCCGTGTGCGAGATCACGTCGGCCGTGAGCTCCTCGAACCGGCTGCTCAGCTCCACCTCCACGGCGCCGTCACCACCCTTCCCCAGCTGCGCCTCCTCCCACTCGGCAATCATTGACCGGGCACAATCCGACATGGTCACCGTCATCATCTGCCATTTCCAACAAATCCACGGTCGAGTGGTCACCATCAGTGTACGAGAGAGTACCGGCTTAATTAATTCACGTCTTGGGTAAGCAAATGACGAAAGCACAACTAGACGACGACTTTTGGTTTCCTGGAAGTTACTGTACACGCGTACCTTGAGCTTGTCCGTGTTGAAGGCCGGTTGCACGACCTTGCGGTGGCGCTTCCAGTCATCGCCGTCGGTGAGCACCAGCCCCATGCCGAGGAGCCGTGCGATGTTCGGGTTGATGAGGTTCTTGGGGTACATCCCGGTGCGGTCCGAGAGCACCTCCTTCACCACGTTCACGTCCGCTATGCACACGTTCGGCCTCGCCCCGATCCAGTACAGGAACATCCGACCTGTACAGAATCCAGCATCCAGGTATCAGAATTTCAGAACACGAAGCAAGAGCTAGCACACGCACAGCAAGATCCACTGGCGTCGAAGCAGCAGCAACGTACCGTACAACGGGATCCACTTGCGGAAGTGCGGCTGCACCATGGGGATGAAATCGTGGTCGCCGACTTCCAGCGTGGCGCCGGCGGCTTCCGTGCGGAGCCGCTTCATCTCGCCGAGGCTGCCGACGAAGAACTTGTACCCCGGCCCGTGCACGCCCTGCGCACGGAGCTTCCGGGCGACGGCGTAGGGGCGCCAAACGAGGTACACCAGCACGTTGAACACCCACGACGCCAGCACCGCCGTGACGACCGCGGCCACGGGCCAAGCCCAGTCCATGGCTTCTGTGAGCTTGCAAGGTCCAGAAGGAAAGTTCTCTGGCTTCTTTTAATTGTTTCTATCTTGCTTAATTTTGTTACTTCATTGACACTGGCTTTGATTTGAGACGTGTATATATACTTACTGTTACTGGCACGAGACGGAAGGAGGTGGTAGAGTTTGGTGAACGGAGAAGCCGCGTCGGCTCTCTGGAAGAACTGAAATCTTGAACCGTAAGATTGAGAGAACCCATTTCTTGTCAAATAAGGTTTACTTTCTTTTATTTTCTTAGATTGGTCAAACAGTGTCCTTGTCAAAGGGGCAACGTTTCAGCAGTACACTCGGTGTTTTTCTTAGTTTTGTTACTTGGCAAGTGTAAATTGGAAGACGAAGAAATGTGCATGCACAGACGGGCTAAACTGCTAGTCAAATATTTCAGTTTTCAAAAGTTGTTATGTGCTAGTAGTTCCTTTCGGTCACATGATACAATATAAAAAGTACCAACTTTAACTGCTTCCTGAATTGATGCAACAGGTGTAATAGTTGTGTATTCCATAGGGTCGTTCTATTTATTTAGAAAGATTTTTTTTTGTGTGTCTAAACATCGGATCTGTTGCTCTCAAATATTTTCATGCAAAGAACAGGGGATGAAGAAATTAAAAAACATAGTGCCTACAAAACTTATACATCAAAATGGATAATAAATTAAACTTGGAGATCAAAATTAGTGTGTAGAGTTTAGCTCTATAGACATGGCATGCATGGTGGAACATTCTAGAATTTTTAAAAACAACATAATATATATTTTTTTCAAATAATGACCAGAGCACTGCTCTTTTATTTAAGCAAGAAAAGAAGAACAAAGTTCCGACTACATTTAAGAAAGAATAATTTCCATGTGTGCAAAAAGGACTTCAAATAGATTGCACAATAAAAAAAGGGAAAATAGATTGTTACCACTTCGCTATGGGACATTTATGATCAAGAGCGCTCATATACAATGGTGAAACCGAGGGGCCCATGCCCCCAACCCCCCCCCCAAAAAAAAAAAGCCCAATGCCAGAGTTTTTCTTGTCATTAGTGTTTAATCCATTTTATTTTAATTCTAAATAGTGTCAAGTTCTAGATGAAGCCTTTTAGATGCATGTGCAGTTTTGACCCAACTCTCAACCGACAGGAAACAAATTTTGTTTTATTTTTTCATCTATCAACTTTACCTAAAATTTATGAGATAAACTTTGTTGGACCCCTCAATTTTAGTCTCGGTTCCATGCAACAAGACTAAGAGCTCAGCAATTGAACCTTATTGCAACATCTTTGCATTTGGTTTGTGTTTCTCATGTCCAGCCAAAGCTTGCATTATGTTTAGTAGCACGTAGAATTGTATTTATGTTTTTGCATATTTACTTATGTTGAGTTATGTTCTTTCTTAAAGAAACAGAAGAACACGTGTCATTTCCCTTCATTAAAAAAAGGAAGACCAGAGTGTAGTAACAAAAGATTTGATAAATAAATGAAATATGTAACACACTTTTGTTTTTGCATCTATGGGTTTGATGTGCTTCATTTTAGTTGATTAGCGTTGAGTGTAATTGCTTCTTATGTCGCTTGTACTCAAATTTTTGAACTCTATTTTGTATTCTAAAATTCGAAGTTGAATTTTAATAATTAATAAACCAAATGCACTTTATTTTAGTTTTGCTCAATTGTGTGTGCTATTTGGATGCTTGTTTGATCTAGCATCACCCAAGAATGATCCTGATCGGCCATCTTCACAGTTTCGACGTGGTTATGCCACACGAAAAGGATTTGAAATAGATTGCACGATAAGCTAAAGAGGAAAGAAGTTTAGGGTCAAGAGTACTCACATACAGTGGAGAAAAAGAGGGGCCCAAGCCCCTTCCCTTTCCCCCACCAGCACAAAAAAAAACTAATGCCAAAGCTTTCCTTTTCATTAGTTTATAATTTTTTAATTATAAATAGTGTCAAGTTCTAAATTCGGCCTTCTAGATGCACGTGTAGTTGTAATCAAAGTCTCATGGCATAGCAAAGAAATTTGGTTTCCATTTTCCATTAAGCTATTAAAATTTATGTGACGAGATTTATTAACGCCCTCAATTTTTATTCTCAGTTCCACTTCCACCGTTGGTCATACTCAAGTGCTAACTCAAACGTTGTTGCAACTTCTTTCATCTGCTCCTGTCTTGGCATATTATTTGTGTTTCTCAAGTTCAACCCAAAGCTGGCTTCATGTACCATAGCATGTAGAATTTGTATATTTTTTTTGCTTGTCTTTGTACGTTGAATTCTATTCTCTCTTAAATAATGGTAAGGACACATGGCATTTCCCTTCATTAAATGAAAAAACAAATACCAGATGTGTAAGATAGGATTTGATAAATAAATAAAATCTGTAACACATTTAAATGCCAAATAAAAATTTAGCAGTCCACCGGGTGGGCACAAGAATGACCAAACCTCACACAACGAATTACATCAGCTCGTGAGATGTGCAACACACGTGACTAGTACTTTGTACATCTACAGGCTCTTGAGAATCATTGGGAGCCCGTGCCTAGGCCTGAGCGTGATGACGTCCATAGGAGCGTGCACGTACTTAGGAGACAGCTCCAGTGAGAACCTCTGAAGGATCATGGCAACCACGGCCTTGGCCTCAATCATGGCGAAGTTCTGCCCGATGCAGGACCTCGGCCCACTTGAGAAGGACAGCAGTGCGTTCGGGATGCTTGGCCGCCCTCGTGACCCCGTTCTCGAACCTGTCAGGCCGGAACTCGCCGGCATCCTCGCCCCATACCTCCTTGTCGCGGTGGATCGTCGCAATGGGGATGGTCAGGATCGCGCCCTCGGGCACCCGGACGCCGCCGACCTCGAGGTCCGAGCCCGCCCTCCGCTGCAACAGAGACACTGGAGCGTACAGCCGCAGCGTCTCGAGCAGGAACATGTTGACGAGCTTGAGCCTGTTGAGCACGTCGCCGGTAAGGACCTCTTGGTCGCCGCACTCGCGGCGCACCTCCTCCCGGAGCCTCTCCTGCCACTCCGGGTGCGTGCTGAGCAGGAACGAGGTCCAGGTGAGCAGGTGCGAGGTGGTGTCGTGCCCGGCGAAGAAGAATGTCTTGCACTCGTCGATGATCTCGTCCATGCTCAGGATCGGCGTCTCGCCATGTTCCGGCGCACAGGCTTCCAGCATCAGGCCGAGCAGGTCGTTGCCGTACCCGTTGGTGTCCTTGTTGGCGAGACGGGTCTTGATGATGTCCATGAGCATGGATCTCACCTTGTTGTCGAGCTTCCTCGTCTTGAGATTCTTCTCGGTGGGAAGGTACCGGAACCCGGGGATCTGGACATTGAAGACGGTGGAGAAGGCGAGGTACTGCAGCTCCCTCTGCGCGAGGAACACCTGCTTCCCCTCTTTATAGCTGCTCCCGAACGCGGTGTGCGAGATCACGTCGGCGGTGAGCTCCTCGAACCGGCTGCCCAGCTCGACCTCCACTTGGGCACTGCCGCCCTTGCCGATCCGGGCCTCCCACTCGGCGATCATGGACCCGGCGCAGTCGGACATGGTCCCCGTCATGTTCTTGAGCTTGTCCATGTTGAACGCCGGGTGCACGACCTTGCGGTGGCGCTTCCACTCCTCGCCGTCGGTGAGCACCAGGCCCTTGCCCAGCAGCCGGGAGATGTGCGGGTTGATGAGGTTCTTCGGGTACAGCCCCGTGCGGTCGAAGAGCACCTGCTTCACCATGTTCACGTCCGCCAAGCACACGTTCGGCCTCGCTCCGGTCCAGTACACGAATGTCCGGCCTGCACACAATTTCACCACATTAATTAGAATCCAATTTGCGACAATCGAATCCAATTTGGTCAGGTATCGAAGGAACAGGTTTCAATTTCATCTCAGTTGCAACGTACCGTATTGCGGGATCCACTTGCGGAGGTGCGGCTGGACCATGGCGACGAAGTCGTGGTCGCCGACTTCCAGCGCAGCGCCGGCGGCCTCGGCGCGGAGTTTCTTGATGTCGCCGAGGCTGCCGGTGAAGAACTTGTACCCGGGCCCGCTCACGCCCTGCGCTCGGAGCTTCTTGGTGATGGTGTAGGGGCGCCATACCAGGTACACGAGCGCGTTGAACGCCCACGACGCCACCACCGCCGCGACTGCGGCGGCCACCAGCCAAGCCAGACCCATGGCGCGGCCGCTGTCGTCAACTAATCAACAGGCACACGGTTCAGATGGAGGGACACCACAGCGGGAGAAGAAAAAGTCTTGGGAAATGCTGATTCGATTTGAGAATTTTGCGTTGAAAGAAGCTTGGGATGATGGTACTCGAGGCGGATGGAGGATTGATTTATACCAATCTGGGAACTGGGTTTGACGTTCTAGTAAGTCGCCGAGCTGCCGGCAACTGTCTTGGTGGGAACGCGCGCGGTTGTGGTGGTCAGAGAGAGGGTGGGGGTGAGATCAGCGATGATGCCCGTGACTTTTTCCTTCGTCCGGGCGTGCGCCAACGGCAACTTTCTTGCATGTGGGAACGCGAGGTGGCACGTGCGGGTTCCTGATTGCCGGTATACCAAACATTGCGCTGTACGCGTATCTCCATGTCCATCATACAGCAACGTGGAACACTCCGTGCACGTGCTGGATCCGGATTTGAGCTTGAGCAGTTGACCAACTGCAAGTGTTTCCAAAAGGGACTGATCTGATTGACTACTTAATTACTACTCTCTAACCCAAAAGGCAAAGAGTGGTCCCCAAAGGAAAGAAGGAAGCTGCCGTAGCGTTGATTTAATCGATTAAGTAATGGATGTAGCACCAAAAAAAATGTTCATTTGGAATGAGATGCAGGCTTGCAAGTACACATCCACTCGATTTTATGGCTGATGCTGCAAGTGTTACATAAAAAGCAGAAATAACGAAAAGCAGCGGGCGAACAACGACATTTGAATATGACCGGGAAGCAGGACTCCAAAACATTTGAAGTCGTCCACAAATTAGGTTGCCAGAGACAATTTGTTCCGTTTTATCTGAGCCAACAGTGCGCTGATGAGGGTCAGTCCTTTTAGGGTACAAGTTGGCACATGGAGGGCCAGTCTCTCTCACGCCGTGCTTTGATCGCCCTTTAAGATAAAAATTTTAGCTAAAAAATAATACTAGAGTTTTTGTCATATTGATAACAATTTATAGAAAGGATTGTTCTTTTACATGCAATTGACCAACTAACAAGAAAGTTTTCGTTGCCTTAAAAAGAACAAAGTTTTCATTTGAGTGAACTGATGAGGGCCAGTCCTTTCAGGCTCTGGTACAGGTTGGCACATGCAGGCCTCTCCGTTCTTTGCTCACCCTTTAATATGTAGTATCCTTCTATTATTATTGTTAAAATAAACATTTTAGCTTAAAAATTGTCGGTGTAGGGGGATTGGGGTCCCCTAACCGCGTACGGGCTACTTTCGGCCCACAAACGAAGATGAGGCCCACGAAGCTATGAAGTCCACGAAGCCACGGAGTCCACGAAGCCACGAAGCCCACGAGTCCCGCGGAAGCCGGAGGAGTGGGAGCGCCGGAGGGAGGACGAAGATTCGCGGTAGTTTCCTCCGGCGCCCCAACTACCCGGAGTTAATGCGGCACTCGATGGCCTTCGGCGACGCCGCGGCCCGACTAGACGTGCGCGCGCCTTCCCCGTGCGCCGCGCCTCGGGAAGCCGCGTAGCTACAAGTGCCGGGAGGGCTCTCGGCCAATAGGAAGGGAGAGATTGGGAACGCGAACCAAGAGACAAAGATCGCAACGGATTTATGTCGGGATCGTGTCGAACATGCGAGGAGGGACCGGACCCCCATCGGGCGTCCGGTACCCCCGGTACTTGCATAGTACTCCCCTCCTTCCCCTATAAAAGGAGGGGATACCCCCATGTAATAGAGGGTTCCTTTTAACACATAAAAAAGGCAGGACGTAGGGTGTTACGCACTTCGCGGCCCGAACCTCGGATAAATCCCTTGTTCTTGCTCATTTGGATCATCCACGCTAACGCGGGAGCATATCCGTTCTTCCCCGAGCCTAACCCAAGGGAGCCTTGACAGGCCCCCATTTGGAGGTGTACTCACACACCGACATTTGGCGCGCCGGTAGGGGGAAGGTCGTAGATCTCGCTTCGCGCCGCGAAATCTTGCTTCGCACCATGCGGAGGTCCGCGAGCACGCCGCGAACGGAGGATAGCGTCTCCAGCCCGAGCGTCCACCGGCGCCGTCGCCGCGACCGTCGTCATGCGGGCCGCTCCGCCCACGACAATCGTCCCGGCGCATCGGCGGCCGAGCGTGCTGCAGAGGGCCGGCGCGGCGCCGACCGCCACGCCCAAGCCGTCACGCCGCTCGCGTCCGAGCGTGCCATCGCGCGTCGCCTCTTCCAGAAGAAGAGGGGGATGACCCCCTAACCGCCGTGAAGACCATGCTCAACAACCCGCCGGCGGGACCGGCGGGGAGAGCAAGCAAGGGAGTGGCTCACCGGAGTGGGTAAACTCCCGGATACGGCGCAGCCAAGCGCCAGCAGGACCGTCACGCCAGCCCGCAGCGGCCGCCGACCGACAACGACCGCCGCGCCAACCGCGCCAAGGACGCGCGACCGCCGGTGGCTTCGCTCTCCGTCCACTCCCCACAGGGCGGGGGCACCGTGACCTGCGCAACGACCTCGGCAGACGCCGCCGCGAGGGGGAGGATGCACGCGTCGGCATCGAGCGTTCGCGCGAGCGGGACGCGAACGTGAGCGCACCTCCGCCCACGACCGCGACGGCCCGAAGCGGAGACGTCCCCGGAGCGCCAACCCAAGCGCAAGAGAAAGGAGCTCGACCCTTCTTTCCTCGGGGTTGCGCGGCCCTCTCAAGGCGCTCGCGCGACGTCACGTGGCCCGGCAAGTTCCGCCCGGACCTCCCCGAGAGGTACGACGGCACCGCTCCCCCGACGAGTTCTTACAGATCTACTCCACCGCGGCCGAGGCCGCCGGTGGCTCGGAAGACATCATGGCCAACTACTTCCACCCGGCCCTCAAGGACTCGGCTCGGTCATGGTTCATGAACCCGGCACCGCAGTCTATCGGATCCCGGAAGAGTTTGTGCCGGAGTTCATGGCCAACTTCCAAGGAACGGCGAAGCGTCCGGGAGCCGGATCGACCTCGGACCGCATCGTCCGTAAGCCGGCGAGACGCCGCGGGCGTTCATGCAGCGCTTCGCCAGGTCCGCAACACCATCCCGCGCATCGACCCCTCCCGGTGCTCTCCGCCTTCGCCACGGCGTCCGAGACAAGGATATCCCGGGCGACTAGGCGTACACCGGCCGGAGACGGTCACGGACCTCTTCCAGCCGGCCGACAGTGCGCCCGTCGCCAGGAGGCCCAAGCGTGGCACGACCCACCGGCGAAATCCAACCCGGTACCTCCTCTCCCAAGTCCGGGGGCACCCTCTCCAAGAAGCGGAAGAAGAACCTCGCGCGTAAGCGCAAGGCGGAAGAAGTGGCCGCGGCGGGAGTCCCGTCCCCGTGGGGCGCGGCGCCCACCCCCGCGGGTACCGGCAAGTCGCCGCCTAAAACCCCGGAACCTTCGCGTGCTACTTCCACCGCACCAACGACCACGACCAGTCGGAGTGCCGCCACATCCAGGCGAGCATCAAGCGGCGCGACGAGCGGCGGGCGGCCGAGAAGGCCGAAAAGGAGAAAGAGGAGGAGAAAGAGGAAGTCGAGGCGTACCGGAGCGCGGACGACTCCATCGCCGTGATTAGCGGAGGCTCCTCGAGCTTCGCGTCCAAAGGTGAGGCCAAGCGCTTTCGCCGCGAGGTCCTCGCGATCACCGAAGGCAAGGCCGCGGCTCCCCGCTCGAAGTGGGCCGACGTCCCCATCACCTTCGACAAGAGCGACATGGTGGGTCCGTACAACACCAAGGCGAAGACAACACCAACCCCCGGTCGTGTCGCCCACCATCCGCAACAAGAAGGTGGGACGCACCCTCATCGACGGAGGCGCGAGCCTCAACCTCATCACCCCAAAGGTCTACGATTCCCCGCAGTGGGCACGCGCCGAGCCGCAGCCCTCGCGCCCTTTCGTCGGAGTGCTCCCGGTAGCTCCCGCCCCTTGGGTAGGATTGAGCTCCCGGTCACCTTCGGTACCCGGACAACTTCCGCACGGAGAAGCTCCTCTTCGACGTCGCGGACATCGGCCTCCCCTACAACGCCATCATTGGGAGACCCGGCATCAACCAGCTCATGGCTATCCCGCATCACGCGTTCCTCACGCTCGAAGATGCCGGCCCGAAGGGTGTCATCGTGGAGAGGGCGGATGCCGTCAAGGCAATGGCTTGCCTCGAGGACATCTTGGCGGCCGAGATGGCGGCAGAAGAGGATACCGGCACGAAGAGAGCGCGCGACGTCCCGGAGAAGCCCGCCGCGCAGTCCGGCCCCAAACGGGCGAAGCTTTCGGCTCCGGGAAAGGTGTCTACCAAGAAGATCTCACTCGGGGGCTCGGAGGACAAGACCACCACCATCGGTGGTGACCTCGACCCGAAATAGGAACTCGCGCTCATCACCTTCCTCCAAGCAAACAACGACATCTTTGTCCTGGCACCCTTCGGACATGCCGGCATACCTAGGAGGGTGATTGAGCACCAACTCAAGGTCAACCCCGCCGCAAGACCCGTGAAGCAACGGGCGAGGCGCCAAGCCCCCGAGCGCGAGGACTTCATCCGGCCGAAGTCAAGAGGCTTTTAGAGGCCAAGTTCATCCGGGAAGTCACGCACCCGACGTGGCTCGCCAACCCGGTGGTTGTGCCCAAGAATAACGGCAAGATGCGGATGTGCGTGGACTACACCGACCCGAACAAGGCTTGCCCGAAGGATCCGTTCCCGTTGCCTCGGATAGATTCCGTAGTAGATTCCACGGCAGGTCGCGACCCGCTTTGCATGTTAGATGCGTACTCCGGTACCACCAAATCTGTATGGCTAAGGAGGATGAGGAGAAGACCGCTTTCATGACTCCCGCAGGGAGCTTTTGCTACGTGAGCATGCCTTTCGGCCTCAAAACGCGGGCCCCACGTTCCAACGGGCCATGCGCTTAACCCCGGACTCGCAAATCGGGAGGAACGTGGAGGCGTACGTCGACGACTTGGTCATTAAGAGCCGCAAGGCACCGTCTCTCCCGTTCGACTTAGAGGAGACCTTCTCCAACCTCGCGCCGCAACCGGTGAAGCTCAATCCGAGAAGTGCGTCTTCGGCGTACCGGCAGGGAAGCTACTCGGCTTCCCGGTCTCGCACCGCGGATCGAAGCAAACCCGCAGAAGATCCGGGCCATCGAAGAAATCCGCCCTCCGAGGCGGCTCAAGGACGTGCAACGCCTAGCCGGGAGCATGGCGGCCCTTGGCCGATTCATTTCACGCCTAGGCGAACGCGCTCTCCCGCCGTTCAAGCCGATGAAGAGGACGCGACAAATTCGAGTGGACCCGGAAGCCGACGAAGCTTTACAAGACCTCAAGCGCTACCCGTCCTCCGCGCCCGTTTTAGTCGCCCGGAACCGGGTGAGCCGCTGCTCCCGTACATAGCGGCTAACCCGCAGGTGGTCGCTGCGGCCCCGGTGGTCGAGCGGCCGGAGCAGTGCACCTCGCGGTTCTCGACGAACCAGCAAGCGCGGGTGCCTTGACGGCTCGAAGGCGGCGGACCAACCGCACCCGGGCTCCACCCGCGACCAGCTCGCAGGTGCCGGAGCACCCGGTGCTGCGGACGCCTCGCTCACGACAGGGCGCGCGATGCGGCCGCTCCGCACCGCCCGGTGGGGCACCCGGGCGGACCCCAGGACGACAACTACCGCGGACGGCGTGGCTCTCCGCCTTCGCCCGGGCTCCGGCCCGACCTTGTCGCATGATTTGGGCGAAGCCGGGACCACGACCGGAAAGACAAGGATGGAGGCGTTGATCCCACCCCCGCCCGGCTCCGGCTCCGACCATGTCTCGCATTGAGGGCGGGACGGGATCCGCACCAACCACGCCCGACGACAAGATCGCACCGACATCGCGTCACCCGGGGCTTTGGCCCCGACTACCACGACGAGCGAGAGCGAGCCGGGGCCCGTGCCCCGGAGGCCGAGCCCTCGCGCCCGGCGCGTTCAGCGCCCGGTGTATTTCATCGCCGAGGTTTTGCGGGACACCAAGACCCGGTACCCGCAGCACCGTAAGATGCTCTACACGGTACTCTATCGCGTCCCGAAAGCTGCGACACTACTTTCAGGGCCATCCCGTCCGGGTGGTGACTACGGCACCGTTGGAGACCATATTGCGCAACATGGAAGCGACCGGGCGAGTGGCCAAGTGGGCCGTGGAGCTAGGCGAGTTCGACTTGTCCTTCCTCAAGACACACATCATCAAGAGCCGGGCTCTTGCCGAGTTCATCGCCGAGTGGACACCCACCCCGCAGATCGAGCGGGAAGAGCTTAGCACCCGGTGCAGCCGTACGACGCACCCGGCGACCACCGGACGTTGTTCTTCGACGGTTCCCTCACCCTCAACGGTGCGGGAGCAGGGGTACCGCTGCTGTCACCAACCGGCGACGAGCTGCGCTACGCGGTCCAGCCTACACTTCCGTGCACCAACAACATGGCAGAATACGAAGCTCTCCCGGCGGGGTTGCGGATTGCGGCCGACCTCGGGGTCACGCGCCTCCTCGCCAAGGGAGACTCGCAACTTGTCGTCAACCAGGTATCCAAGGAGTACCAATGCAACGACCCGCAGATGGCTGCATACCTTGCGGCGGTTAGGCGGATGGAAAAGAAGTTCAACGGCCTCGAGGTGCTTCACGTACCTCGGGCGACAATCACATTGCCGACGAGCTATCCCGGTGGCCTCCACTCGAGCTCCAACCCCACCCGGGACGTTCATGGAGATCCCGTCATCCCCTTCGGCCTCCGACGCCGACCGAGCTCCGACAAAGAACAACAAAGCGCAAGCGCACCCGCAGGATCTGCAAGCACACGCAGAATAGCGAAGAAGTGCTTGCCAACGAGCCGCAGGACACCCGCCGGATGGACGACATCCTCGGGTTCCTCGCGGGACGACATCCTTCCGGAAGACGACACGGACGCGGAACGCCTAGCCCGCCAAGCCAAGCGATACGCCGTTGTCGACAACAGGCCGTACAAGCGCGGTGCCAATGGTGTTCTGCCGAAGTGCGTAAAGATGGAAGAAGGCAACGACATACTCGTTGAGATCCACGAGGGCGAGTGCGGCAGCCACCACGCTCCCCGCACGCCGGTCGGGAAAGCCTTTCGGCAGGGTTACTACCGGCCGACAGCCCTCCAGGACGCCACCAGGCCGGTGCAACAATGCAAGGCATGCCGCTCACGCCAGCGTACGCACCTGCCCGCTCAAGCCCTTCAAACAATTCCCTTATCCCGGCCGTTCGCGGTTTGGGGTCCGGACATTGTAGGGCCATTTCCGACCGCCCCGGTGGGTACAGTGGCTATATGTGGCCATCGACAAGTTCACGAAGTGGGTAGAAGTGGAGGCGGTGACAAAGATAGACCAAAACTCAGCGGTCAAATTCATGAAAAATGTCATTGCAAGATTCGGAGTGCCGCAGCGGATCATCACCGACAACGGGACTCGCTCACGAGCCACGCATTCGCAGCATACCGCGACTCCTCGGCACCCGGATCCGCTTTGCCTCAAGAGCCCACCCACGTAGCAACGGCCAAGTCGAACGCGCCAATGGAGAAATCCTCAAGGGTTTAAAAACAAGATCATTTGACCCGTTGAAGAAGAAGGGCTCCAAGTGGGTAATCGAGATCCAATCCGTGCTCCGGTCCCTCGCGCACCACAAACGAGTCGAGCCACAGTGCGAAACGCCTTTTTTCCTCGTGTACGGTGCGGAGGCGGTGCTACCCACGGAGATCCGGTTCAATAGCCCCCGAGTCGCCGCATTCGACGAAGCCGACCAAAACACCCGGCGGCACGACGACATCGACCTCCTCGAGGAGGCAAGACGCCGAGTACTACCGCGAAGCGCGAGGTACCTCCGTGGCTTGCGCCGCTACCACCGCCGGCGCGTGCGTCCCCGGAGTTGCAAACGGGAGACCTCGTCCTCCGACGGGCTCGTACGCGTGAAGGCAAGGACAAGCTAACTCCCATGTGGGAAGGGCCCTTCCTCGTCACCGCCGCCGCCGCCCGGATCCGTTCGTCCGGAGTCGGAGGACGGGTACCCGAACCAAGCGCTTGGAACGTTGAGCACCTAAAGAAATTCTACCCTTAGAATATTCTCGTAGCCAATGGTCCCGGATAGTACCCGGAAGTCCTATCGCCACGGCCACGCCGCCAAGGCACTTGTACTAACGTGTTTTGAACAAAAACAGCGCCTAGTCGCTTCCTTTCTTACCTCTCGCAGGATTGCCGTCATGCATATTGAAGTCCTCGTTCCCCTCCCCGATGGGTAATGAAGGTCCTGCGACTTAGTCTGAAGCCGAAGGCTGCGTCCGATTGAGAATCGTGCGCCTCGAGTCGCGCTAAAAGCGTCACCGCGAAGTGCCGAACGGCCTACGACTACACGGCGCACGCGGACATTCGCACGTAACAAACAGTAACAATGGGTTTAAGCTATCCATTCACAACGATAAGTTAAACTTGAACTACTTGCCGTACGTACAGGGACATAGGTTTGACAAAAAAAAAAAAAAAACAACAACACAAAAGGGGGCACAGCGCCAGGAAACCACACGCGAGCGGAGGAAGCCGGCACTTAGCCGCGTTTGAAGCTCTCCGCGAAGGCGCGCGCGACGGCATGAGCTTGCGCCTTAGCCATGGCATGCTCGCCCGCAGGGACATCGCCGTTCACCACGGCTAGCAGCGGGAACCCGGCACAAGGACCAGGGCGTTCGCCAAGCACCTCCTCCAGGGCCGCGGCTATGGTTTGCCGCCCCTCATCCTCCAGGACCTCCGCCACCCGGTATTCAGGCTGCTCGCAGAGTCAACCACCCCCGCATGGCGTACGCATACCCACTCGGGCCGCGGTCAAGAGGCTCCGGAAGACGAGGCGGACCCGCCCGGAATAACGCCGACGAAACGGCCCGGTGCACCTCGGCGGCGATCTCCGCTTGCGTCCGCGCTGCCGTGGCCAGCTCGGTCGCCCGCTCGCTCAGCTCAACACGCCGAAGCTCGGACTCCTCGAGCCGGGACTGCGCCTCCGCGAGTTGCCGCCGGAGGTCATCACCATCAGCCGCGGCGGAAGAGCCGCGACCCGACTTCTTCAACCGGGCCTCCAACCGCTCGGCTTGCCGGCGGTACTCATCCCGGCTCTTCTCCATCGCCTTCGCCTCGACGGCGAAGGCCTTCCGGGCCTCCGCGAGAGCCTCCTCGCGGACGCGATGCGCCAGCCCGTCGGCGAGGCCGCGGACCTGCTCCTCGACCCGAGCGAGACGGGCCGCCTCCGTCTCCAAGGCTTCCTCCGGACGGCGGCCTCGTCCTCACGAGCCGGACCTGCTCCTCCCGGAAGCCGGGCGCCCTCGCGCCTCGAAGCGCCGCCTCCCGGGCGACCAAGGAATCACCGGTGCGCTGCACCCGCGCTCGGCCGCTCCGACGGCCCGCTCCCGTTCGCCCGCCGCAGCCTCCCGAAGGGCAAGCGCGCCGGCCCGCTCCTTCGCCTCCTCCTCGCGGGCCGCCGCGGTCACCTCCCGGCGGGTTACGAGCCGCTTCGCGGAGGTCCATGTGGGCCTCCGCCTCCTCCGCCTGCGCGCCGCGAAGCTGCACAGCCGCGCTCCCGCTCCAGGACGCTTTGGAGACGATTCACGCTTTCAGCCTCGCGGGCCTTCGCGTCACGCAGCCTTCTCGGCGGCCCGGTCGCCGATCCCAGCAGCTTGGTCCAGCTCATGCTGAACTTCTTCCATACGGCGCCGATATTGCTGCCGGGCCGCTTCACCGCCGTCTCCGTGGACCGCCGCGCCTCCGCCACCTCCGCCTCGCGCTCGGCCGCCGCGGCCTCCCGGTCCTCCAGGGACGCGTCCGCCTCCTCCACGGCCGCCTTCATGGCAAGAAGCGACCGGGTGGCCTCCCCGATCACATCGCCAATCCCGTGGCGACCCGTACCGCCGTAGCGACCCGAAGGTGACCCGCTCCGGCCGCGTCCGCCGCGCCCGCGGCCCCTACCGGCGGCGGCGGTCGACGAGGTGTCTCCGCCGCCCACCGTACCCGGCTCCGACCGGACGCGCGGAGGGGAGTCATTCCCTCCAAAGCACTATAGGGCCGGCGGCGCCGGCACCCGGCCGCGGGGTGGAAGGGCGTGGCGGACGCCGGCGCGCGCCGATCGGGAAGGCACCCGCACGTCCACGGCAGGAGAAGGCGACACCCGGCCGAAGTCAGCACCGGCAGAGGTACCCGCGGTCTCCTCTCCGGCAGGGCGCCCGCATCCTCCTCGCCGGCAGAGGCACCCGCCGCCTCCTCCTCGGTGGCATCCGCAGCCCACCTCCTCGGGAGCACCCGCGGCCTCCTCTCCGGCGGCACCCGCGGCCACCTCCGCGGGACCGTCCGCAACCCCTTCCTCGGGGCACCAGCCGGCCACCTCTTCAGGGGCGTCCGTCGCCCTCCCGTGTCATCCTCCGCCCGGCCACCGGAGCCGCACCGGCCGCCTTGGGATCCAAAGGGACCAAGTCCGGTCCAGCTCGATCCGGACAGTCCCGCGGACAATGCAAATCGAAC
Source organism: Chloris gayana (assembly GCA_031894775.1). NCBI lineage: Eukaryota > Viridiplantae > Streptophyta > Magnoliopsida > Poales > Poaceae > Chloris > Chloris gayana. The sequence continues at coordinate 2,370 of JAUNZO010002007.1, read as the reverse complement.
GCACCTCGCAACCATCGCCCTACGATGAGACGAAGTGCACCATACCAAGCACACCTACCCGTCGCGTGTCCACCCGGCCGTTTGCACCGGTGCGGCTGCAGGAGACCTCTCCCGCGGGGCGGCCCCCGTCACCGGCGCCGGCGAGCCCGCCGGGCCCGCTCGTGGTGCGGAGGCGGGCCCGAAGAGTCGGAGGAGGAAGGCGACGGGGACCTTTTCCCCTTGCCTTTGTCCCGCGCGCTCGGAGCAGGCCTCGCAGCCGCCGGGGCTGCCGCCCGAGCCCCGGAGGCACCTCCAGGGGCGACCGTCGCACCCGGGCTCGGAGGAAGGTGCGACCCCGGCACCCGGAGGCCGTGGGCGGGAGTCGGGTTCGCGTTGAGAAACCCGAGCGGCCCCGCCGGGGCATGCCGTCAAGGACGGCGCGCTTGTTCGCCGACCGATGGAGGGGCTCGGCACCTTCCGGTACGTGAAGGAGGCGGGCCACTTCTTCCCGGCCGCCGTCGAGTAGGCGAATCGCTTCGCGGCCTCGGCAGGTCGGAGCCCGCCCCGTGCGCGTGCGGCCGGCGAAGTTGAAGTCCCGGCACAGCCACGACGGGACCGATCTCCGGCGAAGGGGCGCGATGTTGCGCTCGAGGAAGTCGTGCACCACCCCGCGCGGGTCGGACCAGCCGCGGCGAGCGCCGCGATCCGGTCGACCACGTGCATCATGCCCTCGGAAGTCGGGGCACGCCGTCCCGCACGGCCAAGTGCTGGGCCGGGACCGGCGGGACGCGGAGGCGGCGAAGATCCTTCTCGTACGGCACCGTGAACCAAGCCCTCTTCCACGCCTCCACCTTGCTACCGGGCGAGTACTCTATGTACCCGCCGTCGGGCCGGCGGTCAGCCGGACGCACCCGATCACCTCCGAGGCATTGGTGAGCGTCATCTTGAAGTAGCGCCGGAAGATGGGGAAGCACGGCTGCACCCCCACAAATCCTCGCAGAGATGGGCGAACACGGCCGCCGCCGCGACCGCGTTCGGCGTGAGGTGCGCCATGCGGATCCCATATTCCCGAAGCACCTCCAGGAAGAAATCGGAGAAGGCGGGGGAACGGCGCCGGCGACGACGAAGGTCACGAAGTGGAGGATCTCCAGCCCTCCGGCCGGCGGCGGCAAAGGCCCCCGACGCGAACGGCCCTATCACCGTCCACCGGAAGGAAGGGCGAAAGCCGCGACATGTCAACCCCGGCGTCGGGCAACCGCGCCGTTGGCGGGCGCCCGCCGACGGCGAGCGCGCGCGAGAGCTGCTGCGGCGGGGGAGGATCTTCCGCGGCCCATCTTGACGGCGCGCGACGACGGTGACGGAAGCGGCGGCGCGGATCGGCGAAGAAGAAGGCGAAGGGGAGCGCAGCGGCGAGAGAGAAGCCGAGAAGACGGGAGGCAAGGGGCGAAGTGGGAGACGTGCCCCGAGCAACCGGCCCTCCCACTACTTGAGCGCAGTACGCCGGCGGGCCCACGGCACGCGAACCGAAGCGACGCGACGCCCGGGCAGCCGTGCCCCGGCAGCCCAAGCGGTTTCGCCCTTCCGAAAGCCGCGCCCGGAGCTACCCAAGCCTCACGGGGCACCGACGGGTGGCCCCAATCCTCGCTCCGACCCCGCGGGTCGCCGATCGGGGCCGGGGCTCCCGTCGGTGTAGGGGGATTGGGGGTCCCCCTAACCGCGTACGGGCTACTTTCGGCCCACAAACGAAGATGAGGCCCACGAAGCTATGAAGTCCACGAAGCCACGGAGTCCACGAAGCCACGAAGCCCACGAGTCCCGCGGAAGCCGGAGGAGTGGGAGCGCCGGAGGGAGGACGAAGCTTCGCGGTAGTTTCTCTCGGCGCCCCAACTACCCGGAGTTAATGCGGCACTCGATGGCCTTCGGCGACGCCGCGGCCCGACTCAGACGTGCGCGCGCCTTCCCGTGCGCCGCGCCTCGGGAAGCCGCGTAGCTACGCGTGCCGGAGGGCTCTCGGCCAATAGGAAGGGAGAGATTGGGAACGCGAACCAAGAGACAAAGATCGCAACGGATTTATGTCGGATCGTGTCGAACATGCGAGGAGGGACCGGACCCCCATCGGGCGTCCGGTACTCCCCGGTACTTGCATAGTACTCCCCTCCTTGCCCTATAAAAGGAGGGGATACCCCCATGTAATAGAGGGTTCCTTTTAACACATAAAAAAGGCAGGACGTAGGGTGTTACGCACTTCGCGGCCCGAACCTCGGATAAATCCCTTGTTCTTGCTCATTTGGATCATCCACGCTAACGCGGGAGGATATCCGTTCTTCCCCGAGCCTAACCCAAGGGAGCCTTGACAGGCCCCCATTTGGAGGTGTACTCACACACCGACAA
>JAUNZO010002006.1:0-83223 GCA_031894775.1 Chloris gayana | reverse complement strand
GCAACAAGTAGCATATATCATTAATGGTACTCACCCATCCAGAGAAATGCATGCATGCATGACCAGTCTAAAGGTTGAAGACAATAGGAATAGACATGTTACTGTATTGGATTCTCGAGGTAAGTTTTCTCAACTTGCAGAAAAAATTGATCACACATCCACATGCACAAGCTAGGAAGGCCCAAATAATGCTTCCATCAAAGAAGAAATTCATTATTTTTTATAACAAGTTGGTATTTTCCCAGTGCGTATTTTACGTTGCGTGTCTCCTAGAGTCACCATGACTAATATTTCCCTGCATTTCCTATTTATATGGTACAGACCAACCGAACTTTAAATTCTAGAAAACACTGTCAACGCTCATGTGTAGTACACCTCTGGTCTGCCGTTACATCAGCTGCACATGCATTACATTACATGGCAATTTGAACTTGGTAAACTTTGTTATCCTCTTTCGTTGCTGTTACCGCGTCACGCCAACTATGCCAATTTGTCATTTCTTTACTACTCATAAAAACACGAGTTGGTGGTGTCCGGTCGTCGTCGTGTCTTCTCCCTTAGCCCAGACGTGCCGACAGGTGGGGTTGTGTTGTCAGTTCCTCCATGGAACTGGAAGCTTCTTGGCTCCTCGCGAACACAATTACTGCAATCGTACATTCTTTTCTTTTTTGCGAGGATCGTACATTCGTACTCCCACAGTGCCATAAGCGGTGGAATAGACAGAGGAATGGCCAGCTGATGAGGGGCGAGTGAGGGTTCGCAGGCTGACTCTAGCGCCGGCATACAAGCCGGAACCGGAGGAAGTGAGCGAGATCTCGGCGGAGCAGCGCATCCTAGATCGGGAACGACTGGCCAGAGAGGTTGAGGTTGCGATCACAACAGCGGATCGGACTGGACCTCACGTCCATGGGGTGGAAGATTGGAAAGGATTCAGGTTTTGGGCTGCGAGCTCGGATGAATCCGACGAGAGAGGAGGAGGAGGATTCAGACTCCTTGGATACACCAGAATTCGTGCGGCAGGCCGGGGCAGTGGGATTTTCGATTGAGGATCTTCATCAGGCGGGGAGGAAGTCAACAATTTGGCTTACAGGCAATTAGATGAGAAGTCGTTGGCAAAGCGGATCGTAGACACAATGGTTCAAAAGCATGGTGCTGGCAAGCCTTGGGTAGGTTCTCTACCTAAGCCAAGGAAGTCACCGCCGATGACCTTAGAAGCGGCGATCGCAAGAGCCAAGGTAATTGTTCCTAGTGCTTCTTCTTTCTCTGCTCCCATTGGTTCTCGTCAAGGTTCTTTTCTTCGGAATAGCTTAACCTCGCCAGGTCGGAGTTCGTCGGCACCGGTGAAGGTAAGCGAAATTCGATCCAGTTCGGCCGGTAATCACGCCCGAATTTCGGAAGTTGCAAATTTGATTTTGAAAAGTCGATCAGAGTTTGGACCAGAAAGGACTATGAGTCCGGGTCGTCAAACAATGAAACTCGGCCCACACATCCCGTATCGGCCCACGGAAGGTCTAGTCGCCCTTTTTGCCGGAACGGGGACGCGCAGCCGTAACCCTAGGGCACCACATCTCCGGGTGAATCGTAATCTCGTAACTTACGTTGAGGTTGCAAAACTAACCATGGAGGGTGGCGGCGCTAATCGGGGCGAGGTGCAGCGTACAACAATGGATCAGGCCGTAGTTTTCCGCAAAGCGGCCGTGGTCCTAGTCAAGGTGGCATGATCGGAAGAGGTTTCCAGGCGCAAACTTTTAACACTGGCTACGGGGGTGCAACTGGACATGGTTACAATGGCCGGGGCGGTGGCAGGTATGCTAATACCTACAGAGGTCGTGGAAGGAATACAGGAAGCTCGAGCACCTATGGAGGGTACCGGGGTTACAATTATCAAGGACCCAATTCCAGAGGCGGTGGTCGTATGGGGTTGCACAATGGTGGGCAGCATCATGGCCATATCATTGACGCAGGAGGGCAGGCCGTTAGTGCTTGGAGGGCAGGCTGCTGGTGCTGGAGGGCAGGCTGCTGGTGCTGGAGGTCAGGTTACTGCCGGCGGAGGCGTTGCTCCACAGCGACCGGTGACTGACGCTCTGTCGCAGCTGAATACACTACCTGCGGATGCTGTTGCACAGGCACTAGCTCTTCTACAACAATCTATGGCCGGTGCGCAAGGGAATACTGGTACTCAACCAGAGACTAAAGGAAAGGGATTAGCGGAGGACAATAAGCTGGAAAGGACTGAGAAGATCTTGAAAACAACAACTATGGGGGATAGACCTGAATCATCAACGCAAGGAGGTAACAAAGAGGGAGGTAGCAAGCCACCATACTGTTATCGATGCTTGACAAAAGGGCATACCATGGAGTCTTGCACGGTTGAGCTATATTGTGAAATATGTGACAACCATGCACATCTTACTGATAGATGTTCTCGATATCGAGCAGTAAAGATGTTTGCTAAGCCTTGTGGTTACGCAGTCGAGGGGTTGGGTTTTTACTATATTCCCCATGCTGTCACTCAAAAACAGAAGAATGAATCTCGTACAGCTCTAGTACGAGTGATTGAGGGGCAGTTAACAGCGAACCAGATGGTGGCTGAGCTATCTAGGTTGGTTTCAAGCAAGTGGCAATGGAAGGTGCATGACAACGGCAATAATACTTTTAGAGTCATGTTTCCATCAAGGGAAGAACTTCAACATATGATTGAATGGGGCATTGTACACACTAAACACAATGCCATTATGCGTATTGAGGAGAGGGTGTTTGGTGAAGAGGTCAAGTATGTGATGCCAAAAGTTTGGGTCCAGTTCACGGGTCTCCCCATTGAGCTCAGAGAATTTGAGGTCATATGGGCAGTGGGATCTATATTGGGAGTTACTAGAAATGTTGACATGAAATTCACCAGGAAATACGACAGGAGTCGTTTGCATGTTATGGTGCTTGACCCAAATTTGATTCCACAATATGTGGATGTTGTTATTGGTGATTACCTTTATGAGTTACAGTTTAGGGTGGAGGAGAACGTGGATGTGAACAACCCGGAACCAATGGACATGGATCATGGTGGAGATAATAATGGCAATGGGGAGAAGGAAGGAGAGAAGAGTAATGATCGGATGGAAACAGATAGTAAGACGACAAAACTGGATAATGGTGGTACTAAGGCACTTGAGGGCAGCAGTAACATTGGCAGTTCAGCTCCAGGAGCAAAACAGGCTCGTCGTATCGTGCACCTCAATATACCGGGTGGCATTTCACAAAGCCTTCCCGAGCAGGAGGTGGAGGACAACATGCTTGTTCCTGAAGATGTGGGCTTGGAGGACGAGTTGTTGGCTAGCCAAGAGACATGTGGCTCGGAAATGACAATGGACGCAGAGCATAGGGGAACGCCAGCAGGACTGGCGACTCCGGAATCATTGGCGGCAATACCCGAGGTGCAGCTGGGAGCTTCAGCCACTCGTAGCAGCAAGTGTCGAGCAATGAATACTGATGAGGACTCCCTTTGTCGTGCGGCGAGGTTAAAAGCTGGTCGCAATCTGCAGGAGGAGTTCGTGAAAGGTACAAACACCAATTCCTTCCTTCATTTTAATGATCAAGTTATAGCTTCGGGTTTAAATAATATAGGAGTGACTTTGGGTTTAGATGATGCTTCTGTCTATGATTCTATTTCTTGTCTTAAACAAATAGAACACACTAGACTACTAGAGGTTAAACCACAGGATTTAAGAAGTACGATTTTTGAGCAAGAAGAAAAAGACATGGCGGACGAAGAGGAAATTGATCGTCTAATTCTTAATAACTTGTGCAATGGTATTATGGACGAAGTTCTAGACATGGGTAGTGAGCAAATTGTTTTAGCTCGTACTAACCATGGTAAAAGGAATTCTTTGTCCAGAAATAGGAAAAGAAAAGGTAATGTTAAAAATAGTTCAATATGAAAGGTATTTTCTGGAACAGTGATGGGTTCAAAGACCCAAAAAAACATAGATTTATTTCAGACCTAACTAAAGAACAAAATCTGAGTTTTATTGCAATTTCGGAAACTGTTAGAAAAGCATATACAGATCCTTTTCTTAAGAACTTATGTGGGGGAAAGAATTTTATTTGGCATAGCAAGGATCCTAGAGGACGCTCAGGCGGTATTCTCTTGGGAATAGACTTGGATGTCTATGACATTGGTTCTATCGACGAAGGTGAGTTTTATGTTAAATTTCATGTATGCAATAAAACAGATAATTTTAAATGGGCATTAGTAGTTGTCTATGGTCCGGCACAACATGATTTGAAAGAGAAATTTCTTGCTGAATTAGTACATTTGTGCAGTCATGAAACCTTACCAATTTTACTTGGTGGTGACTTTAATATTATGCGAAGCCCAAAGGATAAAAATAATGATAAGTTTGAACATCGATGGCCTTTTCTGTTTAATGCCATAATCGATGGTCTTAACTTAAGAGAGATAGAAATGTCAGGGAGGCAATATACTTGGGCTAATAATAGGACCAACCCCACGTATGAGAAATTGGACAGGGTGTTGGTCACTACGGAGTGGGAACAAAAATACCCAATGTCAACTGTAACAGCACATAATAGAGAGATATCAGATCATACCCCCTTGTTGATAAATTTTGGTCATCCTACATCGAATAATAATAATCCTATATTCAAATTTGAGTTAGGATGGTTGTTAAGAGATGGATTTCCAGAAATGATCAAGGAATTATGGTCTAAAGACACTATTGCTATAGAACCAATGCATATTTGGCAAGAAAAGATAAGGAGAACCCGTAAGCACTTAAGAGGTTGGGCAAAACATACCAGTGGTATATACAAAAAAGAAAAGAAAAATCTTTTGGATAAGCTTGATAGTTTAGACAAAAAAGCAGAGACCACTGTTTTATCACAACAAGAACTAGATTTAAAGCACTGTTTAAGGGACAGACTAGCACAACTATTGAGAGAGGAGGAGATTAAATGGTACCAAAGGGCAAAAGTGAAAGAATTATTAGAGGGCGATGCTAATACAAAGTATTTCCAGCTTGTAGCAAATGGAAAATATAGAAAAACAAGAATTTTTCAACTACGAGATGGGGATAGTATAATTACTGGTGATGCTGAGTTAAAGAAGTATATCACCACATATTATAAAGGTTTGTTTGGTCCTCCGGTTAATAATAATTTTAATCTGGATGAGACTCAAATAGATGACATTCCCCAAGTTACACAAGAAGAGAATGAAATGTTAATAAAGGAATTCACAGAAGAGGAGGTCAAAATAGCTATCTTTCAGATGGAACATAACAAGGCTCCAGGACCTGATGGCTTCCCAGCGGAGTTTTATCAGGCTTTTTGGGAGATAATAAAACATGATTTAATGGCCTTATTTGCAGAATTCCATAGATGCACATTACCTTTATATAGCCTGAATTTTGGTACAATTATTTTGTTGCCAAAATGCCAGGAAGCAGTAAAGATCCAACAATATAGGCCAATATGTCTGTTAAATGTTAGCTTCAAAATATTCACTAAAGTAGCGGCAATTAGAATTGCTACAGTCGCACAGAAAGTAATAAGCCCATCACAGACAGCGTTTCTACCGGGGCGTAACATAATGGAGGGTGTTATAGTCTTGCATGAAACTATTCATGAGTTACACAGGAAAAAACAAAGCGGTTGTATCTTTAAGATTGATTTTGAAAAAGCATATGATAAAATAAAATGGCCTTTTGTTGAAAAAACATTACGGATGAAGGGCTTCTCTGAGAAGTGGTGCGATTGGGTTAAAGCCTTTATTGAGGGAGGTCATGTAGGAATAAAAATAAATGATCAAATAGGCAAGAATTTCCAAACGCTAAAAGGATTAAGACAGGGCGACCCCTTATCGCCAATTTTATTTAATATTGTCGTTGATATGCTCGCTATTTTGATAAATAGAGCAAAGAACGATGGTCAGGTAACGGGGATCATTCCTCATTTGGTGGAAGGGGGTTTATCGATTCTACAATATGCAGACGACACAGTTTTATTTATGGATCATGATATGAAGAAAGCAGCTAACATGAAACTCTTGTTGTGTGCTTTCGAACAACTATCGGGTCTTAAAATAAACTTTCACAAAAGTGAAATATTTTGTTTTGGACAGGCAAAAGAGGTACAAACACAATATTCTGAACTTTTTGGATGCCAATTGGGAAATTACCCTTTCAGGTATCTCGGTATCCCAATGCACTATAGGAAATTGAACAATAGCGATTGGAAGATTATAGAAGAGAAATTTGAAAAGAAATTAAGTAGTTGGAGAGGAAAACACATGTCAGTAGGAGGTCGTTTAGTTTTAATTAATTCAGTATTAACAAGTTTAACAATGTTTATGTTATCTTTTTTTGAGGTCCCAAAGGGAGTCATTGAAAAACTGGACTATTATAGATCTCGGTTTTTTTGGCAAGGAGAAGGACATAAGAAAAAATATAGGCTAGCAAGATGGAACATTCTGTGTCAACCCAAAGAAATAGGGGGTTTAGGAATAAAAAACTTGGAAACTCAAAACCAGTGTCTTCTTAGTAAATGGCTTTTTAAGCTAATTAATGAAGATGGTTTATGGCAACAGTTGTTGCGGAACAAGTATTTGAAAAACCAAACGTTAACTCAAGTTGAGCGAAAACCTTGTGATTCTCATTTCTGGTCTGGTTTAATGAAAGTAAAAAATAATTTCCTTGGTCTAGGTACTCTTCACCTAAACAATGGTCGTCAGATTCGGTTTTGGGAGGATAGATGGATAGGAAATATGACTTTTAAAGACCAGTACCCTACGCTCTACAATATAGTAAGGAGGAAGAATGCAACAGTAGCCGATGTATTTAGTAGAATACCCCTAAATATTTCTTTTAGAAGAGCATTACGGGACAATAACTTGCGATTATGGAATGATTTGGTCACAAGGGTAGCAGAAACGCAATTGAATGAACATGTGGATTCTTTTTGTTGGAATCTTACTACGACAGGCATTTTTAGTGTGCAATCAATGTATAATGCACTACTGAATCCTGGAAATGTAGTTCAAAATAGAGTTCTCTGGAGTTTGAAACTACCTTTAAAGATAAAAATATTTATGTGGTACTTAAAGAAGGGAGTGGTTCTAACCAAAGATAACCTTGCAAAAAGAAATTGGAATGGCAATAAGAAATGCTGTTTCTGTAGTAAAGATGAAACTATCAAACATCTGTTCTTTGAATGTCATTATGCTAAGTTTATTTGGAGAATAGTTCATTTCGGGTTTAATTTGACTCCACCACATAGTATAGCACATATGTTCAGTTCATGGCTTAATGGGGTAGATTCTGAAATGAAAAGACTATTGTTAGTGGGTGCATCAGCATGTTGCTGGGCTATCTGGTTAAGTAGAAATGACATTGTCTTCGATAAAAACCCAACTCTAACTTACATGCAGGTACTATTTAGAGGAACATATTGGCTTCGCTTTTGGGCTCATCTACAGAAGAATGAGGAGGCCAAGAAATTAATAAAAGAGGCATGCCAACAGCTTGAGGGATTGGCTATGCACATCTTCGCGCAGCATGGATGGAGATTTACCAATAGAATTATGTCTTGATGTATCTTATCATCCGAACTTTCTGTGCTTTATTTGTGATTTGAAGACAGATGTGATGAAATCTGTAATAATCAGCCGTAACCTCCAAAAGAGGTGAAGGCTGGGAACCTTTTCCCATTATCTAAAAATACCGCTCCGCCGACTCCGTCAATCTCGATGGGGATACGGAGGAATCGTGAAGAGAGCTTGGGCGACGCAAAAGTGGTCGTGGCTTCAGCTGTCACGCCGGCGACGAGGAGATTAGCACTGGAGGGATAGCTCTGCGGGCAGCTCATATGGGAAAGCATTCCACGTGCGTTCCTTCCACGAGGTTCAGATATTCCGGTCTTCGGTTCCAGGAGTCCAGGTAGCCGGACTCAACCATGGCTTCAAACAAAATGGAGTGCTCCAGCCGCTGGATGCATTCATTTTTTTTTTTTGAATGAGAGCTAGATGCATACATCGCCATGTCTTCACAGCGAAGAAGGGCAAGGCTAATTAACAAGCCTGAGGTCGATATTTGTACTCTTGCAGTGGGATATATTTGATGGTTGTCTACTATTGTGAGAAGAAGAAAAAAACAGGCGAAAAGATCCATGGAGCTAACAATGAGCACACGGGCTGCACGGCGGCTGCTGCGTTTACCACCGATCCAATGCGAATAGAATACAAAAAATAGAATAAAGTTGAGACAAGGATAGCACAGAGACTCAAGGTTACTTTGCATACATTTATGAAAGGAGGGGGGGGGTGGGGGGGGGACAGGACGGGTAGGGCCCACAACGGTGTTGCTATGCGCTCTCAGATATTGCTCTCCATAGCGGTGGCATCCTACATTATTTTTCAATAGATATAACAGTTTTTCAAAAAAAAGTTATAAAATGTAATTCTCCTCCATTAAGCATTACGGGTGTGAGTTCACTGTTGAATTAAGAACTATTAAAAATGTCATGATACTTATTAGAATCCACTTTAAGCCACTATAGAAATCTGTCATTTCTGACTTTGTCCAATTCTATATTCAGCTAAGCAAATGATGTTTAAATTATTTTAATATGCTATAGTTGTTATGAAAATTATATATCCATGATATTCTTTTGTGGGGAATATAGGGTAAAATCCTGAGAAAATTGGATTTTTATAATTAGTTACTATAATGAAATGTATATAGTTTATAAAATTCTTTTTAGAGATTATAATTAACATATATAGCCCGTAGCAACGCACGGGCTCATTTATATAGTAAAAAAGAACTATGGCAAATTGTCTAGCAACACATGTGCATCCTAAAACAATTGAAAGAAATCAAGTGTGCTTGAATCTATTGACTTTTTTTTTGTTAAGACTATGGAACCAATTGACTTGGGATGTACCTATAGAGGTTCTTGCCATTTCTTACTCACTAGTACTATCACGTCTCGTGCCTGGAGAATTGTTTTCTGGAAGTGTTTCGGATCATTTATTCGGATGAGCACACAAGGGCAAAGACTTTCCTTCCTGGTAGTCGGCTAACGGCTCCCATCCATGCATCCCAGGAAAAAATATTATCTGATCCGGCTGTGATCATCATTATATATAATCGTCCGGACAGCTGTCTGGGATTATGTATTACGAGGAAACGGGGATCAAGGCGGGCCGGCCCAAGAATAGCAGGCCCAACTCAAATGTGAGTGGCCCAGAGTGTGTGTGATGGTCGTAATACAAGGAGTGGACTCGGGAGAGAGAACACAACAATTACTGTAACCAAATCTTGTTACTTGCTAGTCATTCCTCTGTTCTTCCCGTCCTCCTCCAAGTTTTCTTCTCTTCTGCCTATCTGCCTGCTCCGATTTCTTCTGATTTTCCTGATCCTTGCTGTTCGAGCCAACAGCGCCCAGTCCATTACAAGCAAAGTACTGTGTGCATCCATGGCATTTTGCACAGTATTAGCAGCACTAACAGTGTGGCTCGGCGTTGCGCATGGGGCGCCACAGCTCCTTGCCACTTCCGGGACGGGTGGATCGGTGGCGCCGCCAAGAGGGGAGTGCCAAAGAAAATGTGGCGAGCTAGATATCCCTTACCCGTTCGGCAACGGGCCAGACCACTGCATGCTGCCGGGCTTCGAAATCGAGTGCCGCCATACCAGTGAAGACGGCGTGTCCAAGGCGTTCCTGGGAATAAATTCCACCGTCGAGGTCATCGACATCTCCCTCTCGAGTGGCCAGGTGCGGGTGCTCAACAAGTTCTCTTTTTACTGCTACGGCGATGAGGAGATGGAGCCCGACGAGTGGTCTTTGGACGTCAGGGGATCGCCGTTCACGTTCTCCGACACTGCCAACAAGTTCACGGTGGTGGGGTGCCGGACGCTGGCGTACATCGGCGACAGCAAGGACGACACAGCCACGTACACGACCGGGTGCGTCGCCATGTGCCAGCTCTCGCTTGACAACATGACCGCCCTTGCCCTTGCGATTGCCAACAGTACCTGCTCCGGGATAGGCTGCTGCCAGACGGCCATCCCGTCGGGCTTGCAGTACTACCAAGTGTGGTTCGACCGGCGCTTGCACGCGTCCATGAGTCAATCAGGCGAGATCTCCTGTAGCTTCACGGTGCTCACAGAGTCGTCCAGCTTGAACTCCTCCATCACAAACTACATGACCCCGTCGGAGTCGTTGTATGCTGATAAAAGACTGGTGCCGGTGGTGCTTGACTGGGCCATCGGACGCGATGACTGTACCGTTGCGCTGAAAAAGCCTGGATACGCGTGCAAGAGCAGCAATAGCCGATGCAACAACACCGGCACCGGCGGAAGAGGCTACATCTGCCACTGCGAAAAAGGATTCCAGGGTAACCCTTATCTTCCCGGCGGCTGCCAAGGTGAATCTACCACCCACTATTCCCTATCTATAGCCTCTGTCGTCATTTTTTTCTTTATTTTCTAGGCATCCGCCCATCCCGATCACAATGTAGATTTACTTTACTGGTTTTTTTTTGGAGGGAGATTTACTTTACTGGTTCTCTACACGTGTTTATCACTTTTACACAAACTGCCTGTACGTATATTTATATAAAAGGAAAATTACAAATACCCACTTGTATATTAGGGGTTTGTTCAGATAGCCACCTGCAAGTGATTGTGTTTCAGTCAAACACACTTAATTTTCAAATACATCCTTGGTAACTTTGACAAACTATTATGATTGTCAATATGGATTCAGGTGTTTCACCTTAGGGTGTGTTTGTTTCACTGGATTGGTTTGGTTTGGATTGGATTGGACAAGGCTATCCAATCCAGTGCTTGTTTCACCGTCAGCCTAAATAGGGTGGACAGGAATAGAAAATATGCTTCAGAGATGTTGGATGAGCATATCCGGAAAAAATTGTAACACCCTGCCCCATGGCTTAATAATATTGACAGAATACTCATGTGAAGGTTACCTCTAAAGAACTTCAAGGTTAAGCGTGCTTGGCCTGGAGTAATTTAGGGATGGGTGACCGATGGGGTCTTGGGTGTGTACGAGTGAGGACAAAAGTGCGTAGAAAAGACTAGTGTTGATCTGTGAGGGAAGTATTGAATGCCTATTAAACTGCCAGGTGTAAGCGGGCCCGGCCCCGAGTGGCGGGACGTTACAAAAATGGCCGGACATAGCTCTCCAACATGTCTAAGCATAATCATTAGTAAATAATTAAAGATAATTAGCACATTGTGATATTAATCAGTATACTTTACTGTGATTAAGATAAATAAACATTAATATATCAATTAATGTGCAAAAATCATGTTGATTAGAATATAATTATTGATAATTATTATGTTTAGTATTAATTATGAATTGTTGTAACAAGATTATTGTTTATAAAAATCAAAGTAGGCTAATTAGTATATAATTAACTACTATTATTTGTAAATAAGATTTAATTACTCTTATTCAATATTTTCTCATCCCTCCCATCGTTACAAAATAATGGATGACCCTATTTAGTTAAACAAACAATGACTTGGATGATCTAGATCTAGAAAATATGGATAGGATGATCTCATCCAACCTTGACGTAACATAGCATCACCAAATTTCTCGTAATTATCACCAACAATACACAAATCTAGCCAAGATCTATGAATTGTTATGAGCAAGGTAGAGGGAAACAAACTTAAGAACTATAATACACATGTATGATTCAAATAATATTTACATGTTACTTAGTTATAATAATTTATTTTAAATAGTATCAGATCATTGCTAAGCTTCATAATCATCGATGAGGATTGCGAGTGGGTATTTGGAAACTAAGGGTAACTTATAGGTGTTTGACTGAAATAAAAACACTTGCAGGTGGGTATATGAAAACACGCCAAAGATGCAAGTGGGTATTTCCAATTTTCCCATTTATAAATTACCCTCCTATTTGTATCTTCATTAGTTTCTAAGATCATTTTCCCGTTCTCTAAATGAGGTTGCTAAATCAAAATTTAGAATGTGATTAGTAAAAACTACTGTCCAACCGTTTTCTAAATGAGTTTGCTAAATTTACTAACTCCTAAACTATAGCCTAAAGGTTGCTACATTTAGCCACCTAATTCTCACTCCCGAAAGCATATTTAAACTATTTAGGAAACGATTACTGGAAACTATTGGAAATCCGGGCAAATCAGAGTAATATTTTGAAATAATACACTGGGTCAAAATTCTAAGAGACATTTAAAAAAGGAAAAAGGAAATTCTAAGTGAACTCACAGATAATTTTGCTATATTCTGGCCCTATATCACCCAATGATGTTATTCTATTGATGTTTAGTTACAACACTCTTTTATACTATACAACTAAATGTAATATAATAATTGTACAATATGAGTATAATTATATAGTCTTTATAAAACATTCAAAATAAAGTCTGCATTATGAGGTACAGTAGAAATAACAGGGTAAGCGACAACATGGCAACAATAATTCTTGTGTTAATATATACGATGAAGCACTGAAATTATAGGCCACCAAGCAAAATGCATTAACATAGATGTGATCAAATAAGACCTCTGATCAAGCACGTCTATTTAATTCTTAAACATGATGTTTCCCTGAAAAAATGATGTTTTGTTGTAGATATTGATGAGTGCAAATCAGATGATCGTGCTAAGTACCCTTGCTTCGGAGACTGCAACAATATCGACGGCACTTACAATTGTTCTTGTCCTGTGGGCACCCGAGGAAACCCATGGGTTGCAGAATGCCAGAAAGACCCGTTTCCTCTAGGAGCACGGGTTGCTGTTGGTACGTGCATGTTCTTAACTAAGTTGTTTGTTGCTGCAATTTCATTTGATTTAAAAACTTGCAACACCACATGAAAGGAAATGTTCTTTTTAAGTGTTTCTGAGCTTTCTTTTTTTAAAGTTTTCTAAAGAATTAGCTTAGACGATTGGGAAATTACAACTTTTCTACACCAACAAACTTTTTTCTTCTAATGTTTTAATTATAAAAAACATCTCTTTGGCTTTATGGATTGTGTAATGATTTTAATTTTCTCACTGATAGCGATAAATGTGGGCTTAATCCTTTATGAGTAACAGAGTAAGCCACTCTTTTCTTTCTTCCTTCTAAAACAAAGAGAGGCAGAGAGCATCAATCTAAATCGTGATTTACCCGAATGTTCATGATTCTTTAATTCTTTCTACCCACCGCGATGGTCATCTTCTTAATAATTCTATCGAAACCGATGTTGGCGCAATACTTTTCCTGCTACAATAAGCAAAGTGTAACACCTCATAGAGAGATTGTTCACTACACTACCCACGTTGTTGTTCAAGGTTCTGGCACTGATTTTCTGAAGTCAAATATACATTGTTTCCAAATCTCTTCAGGAATTTCCGCCGGTCTTGTGGTTGTCTTGGTGGCAGTTCTTGCAACCGAAGTATTCCTGAAAAGGAGGAGCAACAAAAGACAAGGTTACTTTGAGAAGCATGGTGGCCAGATGCTTTCAAGAATTCTGAAAACAGAGGGTATCCACTTCACCTTCTTCGACAGAGGAGACATCGTGAAGGCCACACGTAGCTTCCGTAACGCCAACATCATCGGGGAAGGAGCGCATGGGGCCGTCTACAAGGGGATCCTCAGCATCGGCGACGCCACCGCAACTGTCGCTGTGAAACGATGCAAGCAGATCGATGAGGGCAGGAAGGAGGAGTTCGTGCAGGAGCTGGTCATCCTCTGCCGCGTCAATCATCCAAACATCGTCAAGCTTCTCGGGTGCTGCCTGCATTTTGAAGCACCCATGCTGGTGTACGAGTTCGTGCCGAATCAGACCCTGGACCAGCTGCTTCACGGGAAACCAAGGCAGCGCGTGGCGCTGCGTACCCGGCTGAGGATCGCCGCAGAGGCCGCAGAGGCGCTCGCGCACTTACACTCGCCGCCGCATCCCATACTTCACGGCGACGTGAAACCAGAAAACATCCTCCTCGGGGAGGGATGGGTGGCCAAGGTGTCCGACTTCGGCTGCTCGACCCTGGATGACAATGTCCAGGTCGTGCCCAAGGGCACGCTGGCTTACCTGGACCCAGAGTTTCTTCAAGATTTCCAGATTACTGACAAGACTGATGTCTACAGCTTAGGTGTGGTGCTAATGGAGCTATTGACTGGCAAGAAGTCATCAGCCATACAACAGAAGAACCTGAGGATAGTATTTCAGGAGGCCATGGTGAATGACACCCTCGATCTGCTCCTGGACGCCGACATAATTGAGGAAGGCGCCATGGGGGTGATCCAGCAAGCTGCGGAGTTAGCCAGCAGATGCACTGCTGTTCCGGGGAAAACAAGGCCGGCTATGGGACTGGTCGCGAAAGAGCTCCGGCAGCTGTCAAACAATATGCCGGAATGCCATCAGGCGCTGCAGGCTCTCGAGGTCTTAAATGTTGTTGATGACAGGATTTTATAGGGTTGGAACCATACCTGCACGAACCACTGAACTCTGCAGGTGATCAGAAACGGTGAGAGAGTTCACTAGAGCCTACTTTAATTCTGCTTTTATATGTCGCACATTCTCATACTTTTTATGTATTTTCTGGTCTGTACGTTGCCAGACTAGCACAATGCTAAAGTTTGTAATAAGAGCCGCGCACGGGCCCCAATAAGTATCCTATATATGTCGCCGATCCATATCGCTGTAGCTCGTGTCTCTTAAAATAATTGTCCGTGCAAAATTGGCACTATCTTATGGATATTCTTCAGCAATTACTTCCTTCATTTGCTTTATTGTCTGTGAATCCTGCACAGCATGTCACCTCTACACAATTGCTGTATGTTCAGATATTATGTTCGTTTCCGCATTGACACTGCAATTGTAGCGAAACCCAGGATGTTTCTGTGATGGCTTTTCTGTCTTTGCTTGTGTGGTGCTCTGTTCAGCGACACGCTAGCTGAGACAATCGCTGGAGGTGTCGTCGATGAGGCGGTGAAACAGAACGCTGGCATTGGTCTTGCTACTCTCATCCTTCGTTCCCAACGGCCGCTCAACCCGACTTCTTGCGAGATGAACCCGGCGCTGCTGTGACCAACCTGAACGCGACGTGGTGAATTAAGCCCTGGCGTGCTGGATAACCAGTACTAAAAGAACATGCTCAACGTCAGCACGCTGTTCACATAGAAGGCAGTGCTCCTGACATTCCCCAAGGTTTTACAAAGGCTTTATAATTTTTTTCGAAAGACGACGTTGCCGAAGTTGTTCGAGGTGTTCCCCGATGAACACGCTCCTGACGATCCCCGGGCTGTTGGATATGAAGTTCGCCACCAGGGCGAAGCAGCGCCTACAGGGGAACGAATTGGCCGGCATGAGGACGAGCGCGCCGCAGGAGAAGACGTGTCTCGCAGCCAGCACATGTACCCGGTCTACGTAGAACCGTACCGCGTTGCCAAGCATTTACCCAATCACACGTTGGAAACCTCTCATAACCAAGATTGTTCCAAACAAAAAGAAAGAAAGAAAAACGGAGGTACTACGTACTAGAATTATTACAGCAAAACTACTACTAGAATTATTACAGCAAAACTACTAGCGGAGCCTTGCGCGCGTCCGTTCAGCTCCGATCCTTTGCGCCACCGTCCTTGTCTCCCATGTCTAAAAAGGTGGGAAGCAGGTTGACAGGGGTGATCCCAAACACCTTCATCCTCGGCTTTTTCTCCTCCTTCTTCATCGGCGCAGGCGGGCATGTTAGGTTGGCCGGGGACTTGGTTACCTCAGGGGTGCGATCGGCTTCTTCCTTGTGGGGGTTGGCGGGGGACTTGGTTACCTTCACCTCGGGGGTGAGATCCGCTTCTTTTTCCTTGATTTCCGAGCCATGCTGCTGGTGCTGAGCACTGCCCGACTGCTTCGGCTCGAGCGGGGGAGTCATGATCTGTTGGTCTTTGCCTCTTTGGGGTGGGTGATCGAGCGAGAGAACAAGTGCGCGTGGCGTGCCGACGGTGATGAGGGATGAGGTGGATTGTTTGCCGGGTGGTGATTTATATATTGAGGCCACGAGCGGCATGCGATGCTAGTGCAAGAGATGCGCATGAAGCTTGACCAGTTATCGCGCAGGAGTTGGGACTTGGGAAGTCCTCTCCTCGTTGCGGCGGGTATCACCGTGTGGTCAGTACTGCACGGTGCGGCTCATGCCAACTGCCGATCGAGTGGACTGGCATGCATGCCCGGTGTTCCTTGATTTGCGATGGATCCATCCCCGTCCTTTGGCTTGTTGACCACATCACTTGGACTTGGACTTGGTTATCCGACGTGTGCTTGGGTAAATGCTTGGCAACGGTTCTACGCAGACTGGGCACATGTGCTGGCTGCGATACGCGTCTTCTCTCCTGCGGCGCGCTCGTCGTCATGCCGGCCAATTGGTTCCCCTGTAGGCTGTTAGTAAATTGTGTTCGTAGTTTTATTGTTTAAAGTTTTTTACTTAGCGTTAGATAATGTGCTGCGTCAATTAGGTATGAGTCCAAGCACAACCGAGTCTGTTCATAGTTGTGCGAGTCTTTAGGAGCCTGAGGTTCACGTCATGGCGAGTCAGTTCGCGTCACGCACGGCATGACCCGAACATAATTGCAACCAGTAACTTCCTCTCAATAAAGCCTGCAAAAATAACGAGTAAATTACGATGTTAAAACATAGGTCATTTCTGCAACGTCAAATGGCCTAACAAAGAGCCGCTACCCGACTAGAATAATTTTACGAGCTTTCATGTCAAACTTAGAAAGCCAATTACTCGTAATATGAGCAATAGATCTAGGTGGGTAACCCCGTAGCTACTTCCATGACCCTCCGGAGGATTTTGGCATGATGACAATCAAAGTAGAGATGTTGAATTGATCGGTGCATAGAACATCCATTTTCCTTATTTCTTACTAGTTCGTCGAAAGATCCATCTCTTTTCAGCCACCGTTCTATATATATTCTCCCCTCTTTTTCAGTGGCAAGGATATTTAGGACTGAATTGTTAGACTAATCATGCTTAGATGTTAGGCTTAAGCATAATTAACAGAGAGAGAAGAACTAAGGGGAAGGGAGAGAGAGAGAGAGAGAGAGAGAGAGAGAGAGAGAGAGAGATCGTGTTACCGTCGGTTGGAATGGTGTCGTCGTCCATCGACCGATTGTTATTGGAGGAGCTCGCCATGGATGTAGTCGTTTGGGTCGGAGTCGATGTCCTCGGAGTCGGGGACGTGGTCGTTGGTGACGGCGGTGGAGGCGCCGCCTTGCGGTGGTTCTTTCCGCTGCTACTGCGCCCGCCTGGATCGGATTGGCTAGGGTATGTGGGGAGGTCGAGGGCACTGCGAACGTTGGTTCGCGTGCCCGGCCTCCTCCCCTTTTATGTGGCGCAGCGTGACAGGGGCCCACCAACCATAATCGGTTGGGCGCCCCCGATCGAGGCGCGTAGAGGGAGGACTTAACCGACTATCAAGTCCTATTGGGATCACCCTAACATTCTCCCTCTTGATCTCAACTCAATACTTAGCTTAAACTTAGCATACTAAACTCATCACCTATTCCATCATAGGTCAGTTAAAGGGTATGCAGCGTCGCCATAGTCACTTACGTACCATTAGACTCAACAACCACTATGCACTTCTCTATAATGAAACAGATTCATATTTTGGGCTCCTAATGTCCTGTGATCGGGCTTTTCCATAAACCCATGTCGTCTTTGTTTTGATCGGTGTATTTTTTTTAATGATAGAAACAAAGTTTACATCGTTTCTGGCCTCTACATAGAGCACAAAACATGTGTTTTGATTATTACAAAAATAACACTATAACAATAACCTGCTATAACCACAGTTGGAGGCTTACAACGACCCTCTAATCAGCTGTCACCGCAAAAGACAATTGTGACGGTCGTCCTTTTTGGAAACATAATTGTGGCGGATAATGTTTTTTGGAAACATCCCACGTGATGTACAGACTCTCACGCATGTCGGAACAAGCGAGACCCAGTCCTGCTCGCGGAGTCGTGATGGCGTTTTTGTATGGCAGAGTAATTAAGTCATAAGAGTTTGTCGTTTTGTGTATTAGGGACATGCCTTTTGCACTAGCTTTAACTACCATGCATAATCCTATTTTGCAACAATCTCACTATTTTTTCCTTATGTAACGGCGATGATGGAATCTTTATTTTCTTTGTTTTTTTCTTGTGTTAGTATTTATTTCAAAATTTAAATATTCTGATTGACCAATTCCACAATCTATTTTGTTTTGTATTTTTTTGGACAATTTTCATGATCTAATATTATTTTATTCAATAATTTTTGTAAGTGTTGACTTAACCTTTGATTAATATTTTCCCAACCTTTGATTAACATTTTCACACGTTTGACATAACTTTTTCCACATGTTGACTCAACACCTATGTTTAATAAATATTTTTATAAATATTGATCAACATGTCCTATGGTTCAAATTTTTCAAATGTGGACTCAACATTTGTGTTTAATCGACATTTTTGTTAATGTTGGTTCAATATTTTGTACTTTACTCAATATTTTTCACGTATTGACTCAATATTTTTGCAAATGTTGTTCAACATTTTTTTCACAGGTTGACTCAACTTTCCACATGTTGACTCAATATTTTTTATTGTCTTCATATTTTGCAAATATTTGTCCAACATTTCTTATTTTACTCAATATTTTTGACATGTTCACTCAACTTTTTTCATATGTTGACTCAATATTTATGTTTGCATAGCTATGATTTTACTATAAAAAGACGCTCAACCTAGGATCGAGCACAATATATGATAAGCAAAAACAAGAACAAGAACAAACACACAAGGATACATTTCCCGGAGTTCAACAACCAAGTTGTCTACATCTCCGTTGAGAGATCCACGAAGGACCGAGTCTCTTTCATCTCATAACCTCACTAAGCAATCACCAAGATCGAGCCATGGCTTCACTATGTTTGTTTCTTCCCTTTCGAAGGCGAAGCCGACCTGCACAAACTTTTACAATGACTAACCACAGCTCTAAGGAGACGTTTTACTGCCTAGGGACAAATCCCCAAGCGTAATAAGTGAATCGAAGCTTGTGAGTTAGGAAATCAAGATGCTCATGTTTGGTAGTGGAGTTTGGATGCTTGGATGCTTTGGTTTTCCTCTCTTTTGGCTATGAATCTCAAGAATGAGTGGAGGAGGGAGAGCAAGAAGCACGAAACCTATGGTTTGGAATGGAGTCTCTCACCTTTTATAGATGGAGTCGAAAAAGAACCGTTGGAGCTGTTGGTAGGGTACAAGTGCATTCAACACGGAACTTCCTTTAGGATTTCCCTAGAAGTGATGAAGTTTCCTTCATTTTGATGGAACTTCCTTCAGAATTCCTCTAGAAGTGACAAAACTTGCTTCATTTTAACGGAATTTCCTTAGTGACTTGTTCACTAATTGAACTTGATCCTTTTTTGGTTTCTTTTGTGGTTAGAGACATCCAAGACCGATGTTGGACAGCTGATCGCCTACAGCGACAAAACAGACGAACAACGGGCCTTGTGCTTTATGTGCCCAACACCGGGAAACCATCAACCATCTCCTCCTTGACTGTCCGTACAGCTGTGAAGTATGGTTCAAGCTGTTGCGCGTCTCGGGAGCCCAACAACTTGTGCCACGCACTGACGCGGCCCTGGCGGACTGGTGGCTAACCACACGGAAGCGATTGCCAAAGGAACGGAGAAAGGGCTTTGACACCTTCGACGCACTGATTCTATGGGAAATCTAGAAGGAACAGAACCATCGTGTCTTCCAGCAACAAAGCAAGCAACCGGCCCAACTCGTCAGCCACATTAGGATGACGCCGCTGCATGGGTTCAAGTTGGGTATAGGTCGATGAGTGTGTTCCTACCAACGCAGGCGGTAACCTTGTAATCTTGGGTTTGCTTGTCTGTGCTTCGCTGGAAGTTCCTCTCAGGACTTCTCCTAGACCCTATAATTACTTTCTTCTCCTCTTAATAAAACACGCACAAGATGCGTTTTCGAAAAAAAAGATGTAGCCTTGTCCACCGGCTCCGTTGATGCACCGGCTGTTTTTGCTGACGCACGCGTATCCAGACTTTGTGCGTGCGATGTAACAGTTATCGAATCCTACGGGCCAATCAAGCACCACTGGCACTAGTTTATCGTCATGCAACTCCGACGAGGTCACGTAGCTTGTCGAGAAGGTGAAGTTGGATGACTCCATGAGCACCGCGTAGCTGCAGAGGCTCACGCTTTCGTTCCCCGACGCGCTCAAGTTCGGGTCGAACCACACCTGGTAGTACTGCAAGCCCGACGGGATGGTCGTCTGGCAGCAGCCCATCCCGTTGCAGGAGCCGTTCTGAAGGCCCGTCGCCGACATGCACGAGGACGACCATGAACCCGGCGCCGTGCGGCACCGTCGCCAGGAGGACACATGCCGTCGAGTGCAGAACCTGCGGAGAAAATCGACGCATCGAAATATTTTCCAATGTCACCCAGCGGTGTCCTCGACCGCGCCAGGCGAGGAAGCCGGTGAAGGCAGGGGCTTGGAGCGCACTTTCTACTGAATCTGTCTCGGCGGAAGCCGAATCAGAGCACCGAAACAGGGGAAACCGCCATCCTCTGCCTTGCGTCGTACTGGGGGCTACCGCATCTTCGCGCTGCCCAACTTCACATCCAACAGCCACCGTTGGTACCCCAAAAAAAATTCACATCCAACAGCCCGGGGAACGTCAGCAGCGAGCGCCACGTGACCAGAACAGCGCGATGATGACATTGCGCGTGTTCCTGTAGTACTAGTTGTCCAGCATGCCGGCCTTCACCACGTCGCGTTCGGGTTCAGGTCGGAAGTCGGGTTGACCGCCGGGCTCGTGTTTTGACGCGGCAGGTTTTTTTTTTTTTTTTTTTTTTTTTGTTTCGTCGCGGCAGTTGGGCATGAGAAGGACGAGCATGGCAGGGTTCTGTTGACTTTCTCGCCTTGTCGGCATGTCACCGGGAAGAACACTTTCCTCCTCCCGGGTCTCAGCGGGTCAGATTTCGCTACCATTGCAGTGACGATGCGGGAAGAAACAGGGTATCTAAACATTACATGCAGTAATCATGTACAGGTACCATGCTCTGATGCATTTACAGCAAGGTAAAACAAATAATAAACTCACAGTAATATAATGTCCTTGGGCCATGTTGTGGGCACGTGCGTGGTTATTACAATTTCAACAGACTGGAATTCCCTACTACCAGACATTTACGGCTATATATAGATCAGGAAACTAAACCAGAAAATACATACATAATACTATTTTTTTGGTGTGCGCGCATGTAAAATCACCTGGCGAGTTGTGTGCTTAGTGCGGCTACGGTTCCAACGCTACTGTAAAATCTCGCGGTTTCGCTCTCATCAGCAGCATTGATGTGACCCTCGAGAGCTTGTAGTGCCTGAGGGCGTTCCGGCAATTCGTTTGACAGTCGCCTGAGCTCTTCCGCGATCTGTCTCATGCCCGGCCTTGTTTTACCTGGAACAGCAGTGCATCGGCTCGCTAGCTCCGCGGCTTGATGGATCACTCCCATGGCGCCTTCCTCGACGATTATCTCAGCGTCCAGGAGCTCGGCGAGCGTGCCGTTCTCCATGGCATCCTGAAATATTATCGTCAGGTGTTTATGTCCAAAGGCAAATGGCATCTTGCCGGTTAATAGCTCCATCAGCACCACACCAAAACTGTAGGCATCGGTCTTGTCTGTGATCCGGGAGTCCTGACGAAACTCCGGGTCCAGGTAAGCGATCGGGCCCTTGTGCACGACCTGGCCCTCGCCATCCAGTGTTGAGCAGCCGAAGTCGGACACTTTGGCCACCCACCCCGCGCCGAGGAGGATGTTTTCTGGCTTCACATCGCCATGTAGGGTCGGGCGCGGTGACGAGTGCAGGTGGGCGAGCGCCTCCGCGGCCTCTGCGGCGATTCTCAGCCGGGTGCCCAGCGTCACGCATTGCCTTGGTTTCCGATGAAGCAGGTCGTTCAGGGTCCCGTTCTGCACGAACTCGTACACGATGATGGGTGCTTCGAAATGCAGGCAGCAGCCGAGAAGCTTGACGATGTTCGGATGACTGACGCGGCAGAGTATGTCCAGCTCCCGTGCGAACTCCTTCTTCCTGCTTGAATTGACCTGCTTGCATCGTTTCACCGCGACGTCGACAGTTGTGTCGGCGTCGCCGATGCTGAGTTTCCCCTTGTAGACGGCCCCGTGTGCTCCTTCCCCGATGATGTTGGCCTTGTGGAAGTTACGTGTGGCCTTCACAATGTCTTCTCTGTCAACCAAGGTG
Organism: Chloris gayana; assembly: GCA_031894775.1. Classification (NCBI taxonomy): domain Eukaryota; kingdom Viridiplantae; phylum Streptophyta; class Magnoliopsida; order Poales; family Poaceae; genus Chloris; species Chloris gayana. Next base: position 60,878 of record JAUNZO010002006.1, on the reverse strand, counting down.
AAATTGATGTTTCCCTCTCCCCTCAGAAGTCCTGATAGCATCTCACCTCCATTCTGCTCAAAGTAAACTTGTCTTTTGTTGCTCCGTTTTTTGCGGAACACTTCGGTTGCAAGAAAAGCAATCAGGAAAACCAAAAGACCAGCGAAAATTCCTGTAGTGATTTGGAATCTGAAGTTCAGAAAACCAGTGGCATAACCTTAAACAGCAAGGAACGTGTGTAGTTTAGTGAACAATGTGTCTATGTCATGTTACTCTTTGCTTATTGTAGCACAGGAAAAGTATTGTGCCAATATCAGTTTCAATAGATTTATAAGGGGATGACCATCCTGGTGGGTAGGAAGGAAGAATCATGAATATTTTGGTAAATCACGATTTAGATTGATGAACCCCCCCCCCTTTTTAAAACTAAATGAATAAAAAAGAGCGACTTACTCATAAAGGATTAGCAAACATTATTGTTACCAGAGTGAGAAAACTAAAACCATTACACAATCCATAAAGCTGAAGGGTTGTTATTTTTCTCTAAATTAAAACATTAGAAGAAAAATGAAAGTTTTTTATGTGAAAAAAGTCATTTGAATGTCATTTCCCCAATCATGTAAGCTAATTATTTAGAAAATTTCCAAAAGAAAGAAAGCTAGAAACATTAATACATTTCCTTTCTTGTGGTGTTGCAAGTTTTTTCTTTTCGGATTTCGGTAGGTAGTCTCATAAACTGTTTTTATTGTGTCACTACGAACCAAACTAATTTGCTGCAAAGTAATTTGGAATAATCTCCTTAGTGTCATTGCAATTTTGATCAATCACCTATTTCCTACTGAGGCCCACAAGTGTAAGTGCCACATGGGGGCTCCAATGCTCCAGATATCAGCAGTGACAAACAAGGGAGCACAGAATTTGGTAATGGAAATAGGCAATTAATTTAGTTAGGTCCATCTACATACCAACGGCTAGCCGCGTTCCAGGAGGAAAAGGATCTTCTTGGCATCCAATAGATGCATTTCCTCTTTTACCCGTAGGACAGGAGCAATAGAATGTGCCATTGGTATTGCTGCATTTTCCGAAGCACGGGTACTTCATACGATCTTCGCACTCATCGATATCTACAATAAAAAATCAAGAGTTAAACATATAGCTATAGCATGTCTTTCGGAAAAAAAACTCGTATATATATGCGTTCCAGGAAACTTAGTAATACAGTTAGTAGCTAAAAGTCGTTAGCTGGGAAGATGCATCTAGTTACTAAGAGATATTAGTTGAATAATTGGATCATAGTATAGGTGGCAAGAAAGAAAAGGTCAGGCAAAGTAGCTCTCTTTCTCGTTCTTAGTTGTTTTGCAATTTTGTTTGTATTTGAACATCTTTTCTATGGATTATCTGAACCATTAACCATAGGAGCCTGTTCCTCCTATTCCCATGAAAAAAGGAAGGAAAAGAAAAGAATTAACAAGTCACAACAGAGGCCATAGGTAGCACATGGGGGATTGATTCACCTTGGCAGCCGCCGGGAAGATACGGGTTACCCTGGAATCCTTTGTCGCAGTTACAGATGTAGCCTCGTCCGCCTGCTGCGTTGATGCAGTGGCTGTTGCTGCTGACGCACGCGTATCCAGGCTTTGTGCGCGCGATGTCACAATCATCGGCTCCGATTGCCCAGTCAAGCACCACCGGCACCAGTTTATCATATAACTCCGACGAGGTAACGTGTAGCTTGTCGAGAAGGTGAAGTTAGACGACTCCATGAGCACTGCATAGCTGCAGAGCCTGTCGCTGTGGTTCTCCGGCGCGTGCAAGCGCTGGTCGAACCACACCCGGTAGTACTGCAAGCCCGACGGGATGGCCGTCTGGCAGCAGCCCCTCCCAGAGCAGGAGCCGTTCCTGAGGCCCGTCAGGTCGTCAGGCCGGCACATGGTGACGCAGCCGGTTTCGTACGTGGCTGCGTCGCCCTTGCTGTCGCCGATGTACGCCAGCGTCCGGCACCCTACGACCGTGAACTTGTTGGCGGTGTCGGAGAACGTGTACGGGCTTCCCGTCAGGTCCCAATTCCACTCGCTAGGCTTCATCTTCCCAGACGATTTGTCGTAGCAGTAATAAGAGATATTGTTGAGCACCCGCACCTGACCGGTCGAGAGTGAGATGTTGACGATCTCGACGCCGGTGCTTCCCAGGAACGCCTTGAAGACGCCATTTCCAGTGTCGTTGCACTGGATTAGGAAGCCCGGCAGCTTGCAGTCTCGCCCGTTGCCGAACGGGAAAGGAATGGCTACGTTGCCACAATTGCTTTGGCACACCTCGCCAGGCGGCGGCAGTGATCCACCATGCTCGGGGGTGGCTGGGAGCTGTTGTGGCACTGGCGCTGCACGGGCTGCACCGAGCAACAGTAGTGCTGCTAATACTTGGCGGCTTGCCATGGGTCCTTTCTATTTTGCTCGTGAGATGATTTGCAATGTCCTGAGAAACACGGGCCGATGATGATATATATTGGCCACCGGATCGGAGATTTTTCTTGTGACGATACACGCATGGAAGCGTGGACCTGTGGAGTGAAGTATGGGGCTGGCGGTTGGTGAAAGTACAGAGATAGCCGACAACCAGGTCGGAAGTCTTTGCTTTCGTGTCCTCAACTGAATATAAAGCCTCATCAATATCTCTTTTTTTTAATAAGTACCAGTATAGGTTCAACCCGATTGTCCTACTCATGTACAACTCAAGCTATTATAGAAACTATATATCATCATTTGAAAATTTAAAACACTTGATTACCATATATTCATCCAGTCGAAACAGAGTTGGACATTCGGGTTGTCTCTACATCAATTCTCTTTTTTAATATATATGAAAAACTAGAGGGTCAATAGACTCTGCCTCATCAACAATCTGTTTCGCTTCCCTCGCTTCATCATCTCAACTGCATAGATGATATTGCTACATGCATAGTACAGTCTGTAGCTAAGACACATATTATTGGGGTCTATCATTGGATATATGCTCCTCCCGTTATCTGCAAAATGATTAATAGTAGACTGTAGATCACTGTGCTGTGCTGCACCACCCCTCTGGCATCATCCAAAATAAACGTAAAAATACGGGGCTCGCTAATTTTCGGTCGATTGAAAGTTTGGGGAACTTTCAATGACCGTCCAACACACTAGATTGAAATCAGATGGAAAACATTGCCCCCCCCCCCTCTATCTACACGTTACATAACCCTATAAAAATAAATAACAATACAAAATCTAGCACAAATCATGTTGGTTGAAAATTTCCAAATTTTCAGTCAGTTGAAATGTAAAAAAAGTAATAAAAATATTCTGATATGCTATGATTGAAGGGTCCCTGATGGCCTTTATTTTAATTTGTTTCGGAGTCATGATTGCCCATTCTTTATCAGGGCGATGGAATTGACTGACAAAGTGACAATAGGCAAATATTATATCCCCGCTTGGACTATAGGCAAAATCTTTCTTGCCCACAAAAGCTAACATGCTTTTTTGACATGGCACTATAGAAAGACTGCTATTACAATGGTTTATACGGCATGGCATAACCATATCCGGACAAATTACTCTCAGTTTATACGTCTGATTTTCCTTTTCCCCATATGACAAGTTTGTGCAGGTTGCAGGAGTGCCCCCTGTAGCACGTCTAGGAAAATCAACGTCCTTGTCTCTTATATCCAATGAAAAGCGAATTGCTCGCCTGGAAGGGACCTCATCAAAATATGCTTCCATTGGGCTGCCTTGCAGGACATATTAGGATACCTTAACCTGCCATTAGCCCATTAGGATGAAGGAAGAACAATAACAAGGTAAAAAACCATAAGGTCAAAACGTAAAAAAGATGAACAATACTTTTTTTAATTAGATTTCCCTGCATATGTAGAAGAAACCTAAAGATAATAATCCCAATATATAGGTCATGATTTTTCATATTTTTATGTTGGGAAGGTAGGTGATTTTTCATATTTTTATGTTGGGAAGGTAGGTCACTCTTACCATCTTGGCCAGTTCTCATAAACTGATGTTGTTGGCTTTTCCCAAATGTGTATTCTTACGATGACCATAGGTTGTACATCTAGAAACTCTAATTTGGATGATTCATGCACCTATTAGATTATTGACAGAAAAGGTGCAATGGTAGTGTCAAAAACTGGTATGTTTGGGGGGGTATACATCTTTGGAATTCTAATTTGGGAACGTGGAACATGAACCACAAATTTTAGGAACGATAAATGGGAACGCTACAACAGATGTATCACAAATATTCATGTTTGTAACAGAAAAAGGAAATAAAAAGAAAAGGGAATGAGGTGATACGGGCTATTGTAATTGTTTGGCCCAATTAGCCCATCAACTCATTTTCCCCTCGCTACCTCTCTTCTCCAAAACAGATGGTCATCACTGCTACAGATCGCTCCCCAGCGGCCACCTTCTCGCATGTGGGGACTAGCAAAATGGGTAGCCCTCATCCTCCTCTCCTCTCTAGTATCTTTTGTTCCCTTGGAAACCTTATTTTCCACCGGGACAAGTTCCCACCAGCGACCCGAACGGTGACCCGCGTCGTTCCCGTTCCACATTTTGGAACGAAGTTCCTGGGATGGGGAACGTGGTCAAGTTCCATGTTCCCGGTGACTTATTCAACCAATTTGATCCTCAACAATTATATTGACCATATATCAGAAATAATGTGATTTGTATCTTTGCATAGAATGAGAAAACCCAATCCCCGACCCAATCTTCTGGACACTGATGCACAAGCTGCTGCAATTTTATATGCTCCTGATTTCAGCCCAACTAGTATGGTATCACTAACATTATTATTATAATTATTATAATTAGGGATAATTGCAAAAACCACCCCATAAGTCATTCAGAGTTTGAGATTCCCACCCATAAGCTATTTTGTTGGAAACACCCACCCACCCACTAGATTTTGTTGCAAAAACAACCTCAATTGACACATGTTTGATTGATACAACCGAGTTTCACTCATTTAAAATGGTTGATGGTGTCTGTATCAATCTTATAATATTTTTAAAATATAATATTTTCATATTATGATAGAATTTGAAAAAAAGAAATAAATTAGAGGTTAGTCGGTGTTCCTATGAGATCTGAAAACATTTATTAATGAAAATAAGATGATTATAAATGTTTTGAAATAAATTTTAATAAAACAATGATTCAAAAACTTCAAAAGTGTTAAACTGAGTTAACTTATATATTTATTTTGATTTATACCAGCCAAAATATATGAAATTGATTAAGCATATGCATATTGGGGTGGTTTTTGCAACAAAAGATGGTGGGTGGGTGTGGATTTGCAACAAAAAGAGTTATGGGTGGGAATCTCAAACTCAAGGTGAAATATGGGGTGGTTTTTGCATTACTATTATGTTTGGCTGATTTTCATCTTGAAATATTTTTTGTAATGAGTAAGGATTATGTTTACGTAATGATAGTGGTTGGTATTAAAAAAATTCTGCAAAGGGTATTTTGTAATTTTTTAAAGTATAGTGGTGGCAATGGTGGGTGAATTTGGAAACCTGGGGTTGGGGGATTTTTCTCTATTTTTCATAACTAGATCAAGTGGCCCGCGCAATTGCGCGTGGTAGACATCCAATGTTTGTATCTCATGTTGTAAGTGCTGTAGATGTATAGAATTTTTAATTCTCACTTAGTTCTAAACTTAATATCCCTGAGTAAATAAATTACCACAATTCAACTTTATCATAGCTATATTTTGGGTAAATATTTTTAAGTTATCTTTCATATAAAATTAGATTGAAAATCAATAATTACAGAATTAACTATTGCCAGATCTGATCTTAATTGTATAGTCTGATAAAGAATGTAGCATTTACCGTGATCATAATGTCATATGGTACACCACTTATCATATTATTATTTTAATACGAAATGCATATTTGATATCCATTCAGATAGTTTAGTTGAGTGCATACTAAAACCTTGAAAAGGTGGGACCACCCAACATCATGGACGAAACTATCTCTCTACTTCGTAATTGCAAGTTCTTAACTTGATCAATTCAATGAAACCATTTAGCGTATTGGAAAAAACATAAATTCTTTCTAATTCATATTTAGAACTTGAAATAATTATTGGAAATCTCAGCTATCCAAGTATTTTCATGGACCAGTTACCCGTGCTCTCTTACAACGGTATTATCAATCATGGAAACTCATCTTTTAGTCATATATTCCACGAAGATTATCATATTAATTCCAGTTAACCTTCACAATAGTAAAAACTTGTGCACATATTTTCTTAACCTCAATCTGAAGAGGACAAACCAAATACAGTGCGCTCATAACAATGCTCTTCCATATAAAGTTGTGTGGTTATTTTTGCTATTCTAATATAAATGAAATCTAATTAATCACTAATTAAAAAATACTTGTAATATTATGTGATGTTGCCCTTCTTACAATCACCTGTATATAGGAACTGTATAATGGGCTGTCCTACCAGAAATTGTAAATATACTTGTTACATGGCTTAAATATTTATCTAGTATGCATGCCTTTGTCTACAGATCTTTTTGGTACAGATCATGTGGGACTTTTTTCTCAACATTTTTGGGTGCTACTTCTTATAGGAGAACTTGCTAGTGCACTACCCAACTTTCTCACTCCTTTCCATCTTTTCTTGCTTTCCTAAAACAAATATGATGAGATGATATTCTGATTATGTAATTTAAAAGGAAATTTAACTATTACAAAAATAAGTAACACTATGAAATATTCTCAGTGGCTACTCAACTTGTATATAATATATCCAATCGGGAACTAAATTTAGATATGACAATGCAGGACGTATTTGAATTGAGTGACCTACTTGTCCATACTATATTAACAAAGATAAATTTTGGATGGGTTGTATGAGAAAGACCCATTATTTTCTCTCGAACTTATTGTATCTATTCTTATGATTATTTACAATATCTTCAGTTGCTTATCTTAGAAATTGTCAAGAATGAGCTCAAATTATCGGTTAGTCTCTATGAAATGATACAAATATAGTTAAAAACTGAAAAACTGATTTTGCCAAACTGGCTCAAACATAACTACATTTGTCATTTGCTTTAGGCAAAATTGTCCGTAACACACTGAGAAAATTTGGTTTCGTCTCTAGCACATCAACAGAATCGTATTTATCTGCAACACACTACAATTTTATGATTTCTTGTCTGAGACACATTATGACTATTTAGCAATTGATGTCAGCTTTTTTATCTCAATACTCATAGTACATTAAGACTTGAAACTTGGCACAAATATACATTGTCCTATTATCTATCAATAAAAAATAGTGCTAGATTTTATTTTATTATTTTTACGGTATTTTGGACAAATTGAATATTAAAACAATGAGTAAATAAGACAAACATCTGAAAAAATTAAGCTCTATTTTTTAATGATAGATAAAGCAAAAATGTATATTTATACCAAGTTTCAAGTCCTAATGTACTATGAGTATTGAGATAAAAGAGTTGAAAACAATTGTTAAATGGCTATGATGTGTCCTAGAAAAGAAATCACAAAATCATAGTGTGTTGCGGACAAATTCGATTTTGTTTATGTGTTAGAGACAAATCCACATTTTCTCAGTGTGTTACAGACAATTTTGCCTTTGCTTTATTGTTAGTGGGCAATAGCTTTTATATCACATGAAATGAGTGAAAGAAAACTATTTCAAGATTTGTTTTTCTTGCTTGTTAGTAAATATTAGAACATGCAGGTTAATCAATATAACAAAAAGGTGGTAGCTACATGGAAGATCATTGCATCAACAATAAGGTGGTAGTAAGATGCTTTTCTTTTTTTCTGTTTTATTGTACTCCGTTAGTATGAAAATTTTGTATGTATGCTGATGACGTTCAAATATGTAACTCCGTTGAAAGTTGTAGGTTTCTTGATAGCCAAACCTGGGATAAAATCCTCCCATTATGTGAATACTTTGTCATATATATGGTACTGACGTGTGACACTATATAGGTACAAATTTACTTAAGACTTTGTCCAACAAAAGAATCATGGATCCTCTTTTTTCTTTTTTCGTATTATTTCACAACTTAAAAGTTTCGTCTCTGTCCTCTATAAACTCACTTTCCTCTTATATTCTACTGTCGATAGCCAAACATGCAGATTCCTGGGTCCTTACTGTTCAACAATAGCTTCAGTTTATCTATTACACATTGATCCTACAGACCAAGAATGGAAAAGAAGATTCATTAAGGAATTTAGACTGTTGTTTCATAGGGCCAAGAAGAAGTATTTGCCTAATATTGAAGAATGGCTGTGCTCAATTTCCTAATTTTTGCCCTGTGTTTTCTAGTTTTACTTATTCCCTTCCTGCTCTGATGTACATATATGCTTTTTCTTAATATGATCTATAGTAGTGCCCCCTCCTGTTTCAGTCAAAAAAAATATCTATTATTGTGATATTTGTTTATTTATACTGTTGTACCCCCATGTATTTATGCATGTTGTAAGTCAATGCTCTCATTGTTATAAGGGTATTAATCACCGAATTCAGAAAACGCACTATCAGATAACTTAAAAGTTATTATGGATGGCTGAGCCCGTTTACCTTTGTTTTGTCACTTCCCTTTTACCATGTTCCCTATGCGTATCATTGACTGCATATATATGCCTAGAGGAGTTAAGTTAAATGTACAATCGCCTAGAAAGATGCAAAACACAACATGAGAACATATACTTTGATCTTGCATAAGATTGATTTGTTTTCGTTTTTCCTCACTTAATTTGACATTGGGGCTGCCACTTGTATTCTTATTCTTTGAGACCTAGAGTTTGACTTGGAATTTCTTATCTTTGAAGACCATCTTCCAATTATATTCACAAGTCACTTGAGATATTCAACATACTTGATATTTAGAAATATATAACTATTGTTGCTTGGTACATCGACATTGAGCTTCACATTCCCTTCTTCTATGATCCAGTTCTTCAGCACTAAGATACACTTTCCCTTTAGCTTCAGATGGTCCATTGGAATAGGTCGTGCACAATTCTTCACCATCAAACTAACTTAAGTCATACATTACTTGTATTCATCCCATCAGTAACTCACCGGAGAATTTAGCTGTGTATTTCGTCTTTGAATTTAGTGGCACACCTCGCCGAAGAATTTCACGTGTGTGGCGGCAGCGGAGGTGGCTGGAACGCCGCCGGAGCCGAGGGAGGCAGCAGACAGTGGGGGCAGTCGCTGCAGAAGGAGGGTAGAGGTGGGAGAGATGGCTGAAGGTTGATCCAACGACTAAGATCATGACTGAAAAAATTCTGATTTTCAGGCGATTGAAAGATAGATCCTCCCATATAAGATTGTGTCAATTTTGCACAAACAATTTTTTTAAATGTAGACAAATATCTTTACTTCATCAAAAGAACCAACATTCCCCTCACTAGGTTTGCTATTTAATTTCGCATGAGCACGACAGCAATATCGGCCGCATATATATGATATAGTTGGTACATGTGTGGGTCTTATTACAAACTTTAGCATAGTGCTATAGTCCAATCGTACAAACCAAAAAATACATAAATTTAAATTATGAAAGTGCAGGACAATGTAAGAACACTTAAGGTATATGCTGTATCAAACACTCAACCTTTCTGATTATCGGGCGAGTTCTGTGCTTAGTGCGGCTATGGTTCCAATGCTATCATATCCGGTCATTCCCGTGGTTTCGCTCTGATCAACTGCATCAATGTATCTGGAACCCTCGAGAGCCTGCAATGCCTGAGGATGTTCCGACATTCCATTTGACAGTCGTCGGAGCTCTTCCGCGATCTGTCTCATGCCCGGCCTTGTTTTACCTGGAACAACAGTGCATCGGCTGGCTAGCTCCGCAGCTTGATGGATCACCCCTATGGCGCCTTCCTCGACGACTATGTTAGCGTCCAGGAGCTCATCAAGCTTACCATTCCCCATGGCCTCCTGAAAGATTATCCGTAGGTTGTTCTGTTCTTTGGCAGTTGGCTTCTTGCGGGTTAATAGCTCCATTAGCACCACCCCTAAGCTGTAGACATCAGTCTTGTCAGTGATCTGGAAATCTTGGAGAAACTCCGGATCGAGGTAAGCGAGCGTGCCCTTGGGCACGACCTGGACGTTGTCATCCAGTGTTGAGCAGCCGAAGTCGGACACTTTAGCCACCCATCCCGCACCGAGGAGGATGTTTTCCGGCTTCACGTCACCATGGAGCGTCTTGTGCTGAGCCAAGTGAAGGTGGGCGAGCGCCTCCGCGGCCTCTGCGGCTATTCTCAGCCGGGTGGCCAGCGTCACGCATCGCCTTGGCATCCCATGAAGGAGGTCGTTGAGGGTCCCGTTGTGCACGAACTCGTACACGAGCATCGGAGCTTCGAAATGCAGGCAACAACCGAGAAGCTTGATGATGTTGGGATGATTTACACGGCAGAGTATAACCAGCTCCTGTACGAACTCCTCCTTCCTGCCCTCATCGATCTGCTTGCAACATTTAACCGCGACAGTGGTGGTGGTGCCCCGGACGCTGAGGGTTCCCTTGTAGACGGTCCCATGTGCTCCTTCCCCAACAATGTTGGCGTTACTGAAGCTACTTGTGGCCTTCACGATGTCTCCTCTGTCGAAGAAGGTGAAGTCAGTGCCCTCTGTTTTCAGAATTCGTGAGAGCATCTCGCCTCCATGCTGCTCAAAGAACCCTTGTATTTTGTTGCTCCTCTTTTTCAGGAATACTTCGGTTGCAAGAACCGCCACCAAGACAACCAAAAGACCGGCGGAAATTCCTGAATAGATTTGGAAGATGGTATTTGAAGTTCAGTAATCCAGGACCAGAGAACGTGTGTAGCGTGTGGTGAAGAATGTGTCTATGTATTGTTGCTCTTTCCTTATAGTTGCAAGGAAAACCAGTGTGCCAACATCAGTTTCAAATTATCATCGTCCCTGAATTTATAAACTGATTAATGTTGACCTATTTTTATTACCTTATTAATTTTGACCCACAATGGTGAATAGAAAGCAAGAATTTTAAACATGTATTTTGCCAAAGGAAATAAAAAAATGTCGTGCGGGGTTAAGACCGTTCCCTACGGCTTTGTTTCATAGAGAAGCTCAACGGTGAGAAAATACATCAACCCTAGTCTTATCCTTAGGGAGTCACCCCCTATGGTTCGAGCTTTAGCATATGCTTTGAGCCTATCCCATAAGTTGATTTGAATAATATAAATAGGACGTAACAAGTTATTCTTTTTATTATTTTTCACAAATTATGCAGCACCTAAGGATTAAACCATGGGTTGGACGCACCAGTCAGTAGTCTTTACCACTGCACCGTTAATCCCAACTAATTGTTCTAGGGGTACATGTTTATTCTTCAATAATCAATTTTATTATAATGCAAATCTGATAAATTTCAATGAGTAAATATGTTTTTTAATGTGGGGGTATTAAGTATGGCAAGTATTCTGTATGGATGAGTTGAACTTAGAAGCTTAAACTAATTGAAGGAATAAACAATTTACTTATGTTTCAACACTCCCTGACATGAAAGTTCCCTCAAGTCTTCCAACTGCTAGGATTCGAACTTATGACTTAACTCTATGTACCATTTTAAGTTGTTCTGCATTAATCGGCTGCACCAAAAAAAAGTAAGCTGAACAATTCATTTGTACTTCAACATAGGATGTGTGTGTGTGTGTGTTCTCAAAAATGAGCCGTGAGTTTCATACTGTTTAGATTGTGCGAACGTGCAAATTACTATAAACCAAAAATTGAATCCTGGTAACTTAATTTAGTTTGGAACATTCGCGTACCAACTATTATCCGTGCTCTGGGAGGAAAAGGATCTTTCTGGCATGTTCCAATAGATGCATTTCCTCGGGTACCCTGAGGACAAGAGCAAGTGAATGTGCCATTTGTATTGACGCAGGTTCCGAAGCAAGGATATTTAGCAGGATCATTGCACTCATTAATATCTACAAAAGAATCAAGTTAAGTTATTAGGATGATCATTGCACTCAATAATATCTAAAAAAATCAAGGTACTAAGCAGGATCATTACGCCGCCTGTCCAACTGCCATGGAGCCGAGCTAAAAGAAAGGGCACGCCCTACCCCTTAGGTGTAGGGAATCTGTAGATCCAGCCCCAGGAGGCCCAGATCCGGGTAGCAAACATATTAAAATTAGAGTAAAGTTCATGTCCGGTCCTTCAACTTGTCTCACTGTGTCATCTAGGTCCCTATACTCTCAAATTGCATTTCTAACTCCTCAAACTTAGCTTCGGGTATCATTTGGGTCCCTTTACTTTTAAAATGAAAATCTAGCTCTCTAAACTTGGTTTTGGGTGTCGTTAAGGTCCCCTACTTTCAAAATATATCGTTATTCTAAATAAATTGATTAGATTTTATTTTTTTATAGATATAACTTACTTATAGTTAATTGAACAAAAATACCAATTTACAGTCGCTCTGAATCGGAAGATTTTAGTCGGCGTTCAAACGAGATTGAGTTCGACGGAGAATTTAGTGGTGCACACGCCGGAAAATTTAGGTTACTTATTGCCACATGGTTTGTACCCCATGATCCAACATCTCCTGCTTCAACCTTGGAAATCACTCGGCTCACCGGAGCCGGAGAATTTAGTGAACATTTAGTGGCGCGTCTCGTCGGAGAATTTTGCGTGGTAGCGGTGGCGGGTGGCGGCGGAGGTGGTGAAGGCACCGACGGAGACGGGGCGGTGGTTGGAGGTGGGGGAGTGATGACATATGCAACCGTCATCACGCAAAGAGAGAGCAGAGAAGACTCGAGCAAGAGGTTGTAGAAAAGGGGAGGACCGTTGGTCTTGCATCCCATGGCTGATACTATGATGTTAAGCAATAAAAGTACTTCATTTCGTTTGTTAGCTAGATATTGCTATTAGCTATATTTTGGTTTTGTCATTGCCTTTTCTTTTCGATAATGAGTATCTTTATTAAGGATAATTTACAAAGATAGATTGTGCACTGAGTGCGATGAGCTAACTGGTTACAAATGTTGTAGCAATAAACTTTATTCGGGTAGTTTATCTGATTGGCTAATCCATTACAATAACACTACATCGTAGAACTTAAATGATCCCCGAAGCCATGTTTAGGGACCTATATTTACATTTTGAGAGTATAGGGACTAAAATGATATCCGAAGCTAAGTTTAAAGAGTTAGAAATGCAATTTAAGAGTATAGGGACCTAGATGACACAGCGAGACAAGTTTGAGGACCGGCCATGAACTTTACTCTTAAAATTATTTCAATAGAACCCTATACAAATTATTCATTACTGGCATTATTGAAGTATAACAAGAATACCAATGTTAATGTTTCTAAAATGTCTATCATTACTATTGCTGAGCTACATATATACGAAACTATGCAAACAAAATCAGGACAGTGGTTCCCTGCTAGCTACGACTTAAAACATCCAAGATACACAGTATTACTTACGAGTAGACTTTCACTATAGTGGCTATGCAAGTAGGCCACCTTGCTATAGTGGCTAATCATAAGGCTACATCTCTCTCAACATACACATGCATGGACATGTGCAAACTTAGATAAATGGGGCTAGCTTTTGCGTTTTTACCTTTCTTCCGGATATATATTTTGTGTTGGTTGGCCAGAAAAAAATCATGAGAAACTAGCTCTCATTTTGCTCTTTCGTTCTTATAACAATTTACAAATTTGATTGTATATGAACATGTATTAATGCTACATATGAATATGATGAGTGGAACATTATTTTACCTTGGCAGCCGTCCTCAAGGTAAGGGTTACCCTGAAATCCTTTTGTGCAGTTACAGATGTAGCCTTGTCCACCGGCTCCGTTGATGCATCCGCTGTTTTTGCTGACGCACGCGTATCCAGGCTTTGTGCGTGCGATGTAACAGTCATCGAATCCCACGGCCCAATCAAGCACCACCGGCACTAGTTTGTCGTCATGCAACTCGGACGATGTCACATAGCTTGTTGAGAAGGTGAAGTTGGATGACTCCATGAGCACCGCGTAGCTGCAGAGGCTCACGCTTTCGTTCCCCGACGCGCTCAAGTTCGGGTCGAACCACACCTGGTAGTACTGCAAGCCCGACGGGATGGTCGTCTGACAGCAGCCCATCCCGTTGCAGGAGCCGTTCCGAAGGCCCGTCAGGTAGTTATCAGACTGGCACATCGCGACGCACCCGGTCTGGTACGTGGCTGCGTTGTCCATGCTGTCGCCAATGTACGCCAGCGTCCGGCACCCGACCACCGTGAACTTGTTCCTGGTGTCGGAGAATGTGTACGGCCTTCCCGTCAGGTTCCAATACCACGTGCTGGGCTCCATCTTCCCAGACGAGATGTCGTAGCAGTAGTAAGAGATGTTGTTGAGTACCCGCACCTGGCCACTCGAGAGGGAGATGTTGATGACCTCGACGGTGGAATTTATTCCCAGGAACGCCTTGGACACGCCGTCTTCACTGGTATGGCGACACTCGATTTCGAAGCCCGGCAGCATGCAGTGGTCTGGCCCGTTGCCGAACGGGTAAGGGATATCTAACTCGCTGCATTTTCTTTGGCACTCCCCTCTAGGCGGCGCCACCAATCCACCCGTCCCGGAAGTGGCAAGGAGCTGTGGCGCCCCATGCGCAACGCCGAGCCACACTGTTAGAGCTGCTAAGACTGCACGAAATGCCATGGATGCACACAGTACTTTGCTTGTAATGGACCGGCCACTGTCCGGCTGATTATATAGAGCAAATTCCTGATTTGTCCCTACTAAATCATAGTTTCCATAGAAGGGAAACTGAAATTTAGTAAGGACAAATAAGATATACACATCTAAAACAGAGAACAAAACATGGAATTTACTTGATTATATAATGGTCATAGTCGGATCGGATAATATTTTTTTTGGGATGCATGGATGGGAGCCGTTAGAATCCGACGACCAGGAAGAAAAGTCTTTGCCTTTGTGTGCTCATCCGAATAAATGATCTGAACCACTTCCAGAAAACGATTCCCCAAGCACGACACATGATAGTACTAGTGAGTAGGAAATGGCAAGAACCTCTATAGGTACATCCCAAGTCAATAGGTTCGATAGTCTTAACAAAAAAAGTCAATAGATTCAAGCACACTTGATTTCTTTTAATTGTTTTAGCATGCTCATGTGTTGCTAGACAATTTGCCAAAAAACTATATAAGGGACAATTTGGCATAGTTGGCGTGACGGTAACAGCAACGGAAGAGGATAATAAAGTTTACCAAGTCCAAATTGCCATGTAATGTAATGCATGTGCAGCTGATGTAACGGCAGACCAGAGGTGTAGTACACATGAGCGTTGACCGTGCTGATTTTCTAGAATTTTAAGTTCGGTTGGTTTGTACCATATAAATAGAAAATGCAGGGAAATATTATTAGTCGTGATGACTATATAGGAGACACGCAACGTAATTAAATACGCATTGAAAAAATACCAACTTGTTACCAAAATAATGAATTTCTTCTTTGATGGAAGCATTATTGAGTCTCGCTAGCTTGTTCATGTGGATGTGTGATCAATATTTTCTGCAAATTGAGAAAGCTTACCTCGAGAATCCAATAGAGTAACATGTCTATTCCTATTCTCTTCAAGCTTAGACAGGTCATCCATGCATGCATTTCTCTGGATGGGTGAGTAACATTCATGGTATATGCTACTTGTGTTGCTAATGAGGAGCTGGTTAAAATTTATAAAATGCATCAACTTTAGGAACCCAAATAGCTGAACTAGGCGCACATCTTTAGAAGGCTATGCGATTGATACCGTTTTGGAAAAGTTTGCATATACTGTAACAATTAATACAATGGATAAGAAGCTAAATAATAAGAATGATATTTAACCTTAGAGGATACTCCTCTGTTCTTCAAATGTTGTTGTTAGGACAACAAAGTTAGTGTAAATTTGAACTAACATTGTTGTCCTAACGCCATCAATTGAAGAACCGATGGAATACTACCCAAGGGTCAAATGATATTATTTTATCATCCTATTTTTGTTAAATTTAAGAGTAAATTTCACAAAACTACAACTACATGCATAATAAAATTTAAGTATGAAATTCAGCTCACAAAATGACAACTATTTATGTACCTTTGATGATGCTAGTACGTACATTCCCTGATTAGGCACTGACTGGAGAGCGAATGGCCTCACCAATATGTTTGCTTTTTTCAAATGGAAGCATTATCGTAGAATACTTGGGACCTGTTTCGGCACAGGTTTGTTAGTACAAAATTTAGCATTGTGCTAGTATAGAATTGTGCAAACCAGAAAATGCATAAATAAAGATTATCCGAGCGTGCCACATGTAATCAGAATTAAGATAACTAGACCATCAACCTGTGCGCCTGCACGGGTTAATTATTTGAAAGAAAAATTTTGGGTTAAAAATGATATGGCATTTAGTTGTATGTTCAAAACTGCAGAATAGAAGTGTTGTGGATCATAAATTTTATAACAATGTTGTATTCAATGAAAGTTGATATAGTATAACAAATTATTTTGATTTCCAATATTTGAGAAATAAATTTTTGAACTATTATATATGCTGTTCTAGCTTATTATATATAGTAGTTATAGTTTATAATGTTTTTATGTTCTAATAAGTAACCTGGAGCTAACGTGATACAGAAACAACCTAATCCCCATGGATCCATCCGGTCTCACTAAGAGGATCAACCATGGTCCAGACTCAGGTCGCTAGATGCAATGAGGTTGAGTTTGTGTGCAGCCAAAACTTTGACCCCCCAATATTTTGTTATTCCATCCTGACTAATTGCCAGAGCGCCAAGAATAATGGCTTCTAGTTCTTTGACCTTCCAAGACTTTACTTGTAAAAAATCTACAAGTCAATCGTAATCCTTCAAACATTTGCGCAACTCCATCTATGATGTACTCCACCGCTAATGGTAAAATTTTGGCTCTCCACATGCACATCACTTTGCCTCTGCTTATTGCCACGTGATAATAATCAAGAAGGGTATATATTTTCAGAGAATGATAATATGCACACAAGATGTATGTATAAAGAATACTAATTAAATTACATCATGTATATATTGCGGTGAAAATCGCAATCTACATGCTAGCTGAATAATTTGATTAGCTTCAGGTCAGATAACATGTTGATGATTCACTGTAGTACATCTTTGGAGAAGATTTACATATTCATTCAAGACACTACCCTAATAATAATATGTACCTAAGTCGACCATTTTATCCAACGATGAATTAGGTAAGGGTGAATGTACTCATTAATCCTGAATGAATAACCTTCTCTTGGCAGGTTCCTAGTTCCTACGCCACCTGTTTCCACCACATTAACCAAGCATACCTGATAACTCGCTAGGTTCTACATGTCCGGACGACAACTGCATGCCATCCTGCAATATCTGCTACTGCAATATTAGGAATTCTCCACCACACTCCACTATTCTTTCGTCATCGGCATATCCATCACCAGAATCAGTTGTATCACTATTTCTTCTTTCTACAGAATCTGGATCCCATCTTCTTGCGAGCTATCTTTTCTTTCAGGCAAAATAAGCACAGGTTTCACAACACCCACGGAACCATCTCTTGTGTTCCATGGTTGGCAAGCATGCCTTACGGACATAACAACTGGAGACTGGAGTTCATCATCACCGAAAATCACAAACTATCGATGCTTTGCTTTGCTATTACAATTTTTGGACCGCTTTTGATGGCTGCTGGATGCCTGGCGCTAGAACCTGCCTTTTCTTTCTCGCAGTTAGCATGGGCTTCACAGCACTGGTAGCAACGTCTCCTGTTCCATGGCGATATTTTTTTACGCCCATGGCGATAAATTTGATGTTGCGATTGCTGAATCTTTCTACCGCTGGTGGCGCTAGGCCGGGCTGCCATGAGAGAAGAATTGAGAGGACGACGTTAGCATCTTTATTTTTTACCATAATGACCACGAGGTGTATTTTAAGATACTATTTCATAATGGCAAATGTGGGTAATTTGAGTCAAGTTAAATCCAATGGCTACATTAATATGAATGATTAGATTAGACCAAAATCAATGGTTAGATATTTTGCTTTTTGTGAGAACTAGATTGAATAGCTCGCGCAGTTGCACGGGCTAGACACTAAACACTTCTATAATATTTTATAATGACTTTAATTTTATTCGTGCCGTGTTGTAATAATTTGACAGAATTGTTTCCGACGGACTTATCAACCACTAAAAATATGTTCTCTCTTTGTGTGTCCTGCCTTAAATTTCTCCTTTCCGTTGTGCAAATCCTTGCTTTTCAAAGAAAGGTTAACACTTTAATGTTATCCCATACTCTAAAAATCACAAAAAAAATTAGAGTTCACAAATAACAAAAGTTGTTCCTCACATTTCCTACCAACACAAAACTTTATAAGTTTTAGAGTTCGGCAAATAAATGTTTCAGCCAAGAGACGAACAGAACCATGATAAGTCCTGATTCCTTTTTTCTGCAGCAATGGATTGGTTTTAGACAGTTACACAATCTTAAATACTTCCCCTCCTCGAGGGCAAACTAACTTTTCAAGCACTTAAATTTGTTGTGTTGGCTGAGAATCAGGTGAAAAACATTTTTTTTTTGAAAAATAGGAAATTCACTACGTTTCCATGAAAAGGTACAGAAGGGACAATTTTATTTCAGTGTTTCATAAGGGATTGGGTGTTTTTTCAGTAGCTCACAATGGATCCCTTCCATTATTTTATTGTCAGTGTCTCACACTATGCTGTTTGATAATAAATTTATTTATCGGATATTCTAGAAAAAAGTGTTTTAAATGATCACATTCACTTCCTCAAGTAAAATAGTTAAACATTGAGAATAGGTAGGACAATATAATGTACATTTCTTTAAAAATTACATTGTTTTTTTTGTGTGAAACTTATTTAGGAAAAATATTTTCCAAAATAATTTCAATTATATAAAAATTGGTTGGCTAAATATATGGTATAATAATTACTCTACATAAACAAATAGGTAACAATCAACTTGCAGTACAGTAGGTTATGAGAAGTAAACAAAAGAATACTAGCTGCTAGCAACAAAAGAGAAGATCATATTATTATCTGCTTATTATTTTAATTTCATTCCGCCGTATTGCTTTTTGTTCATAGGAAGATTTGCTATTTTAGCATCTTGGGTGTTGGGATGGAGTCTGAGAACAATTTTTAGACGCTAGATATGCTCAGACAGTACGTACAATAAATGACTCCGTGCAAAATATATGATGTGAAGTGGGTGCTCAAACATCTAGCTAGTTTAAGTACCTGCAGACGTTGCTGACGGAAAGCTCTAGGTTCATCGGATTCTTTTTGCATACAAGGTGGGCAATACTTCCTGATGGTTATCCTCCAAAAGGATAGTCTCCTGGCCGTGTACGTCATGGAACCAATCCACCCTGGCTATAAATGTTACATGAGAGACAAAAAGACAGGGAATAGCAAGTCAATTATGCGATAATGAACTAAAACAATGCGAGCAAGCAAGAGGCGGGATGACATCTTTGCACGACTTTAGATCAGCTGCATATCAAGATCAGGTCATTAATGATTTATAGAGTTACAATGGCTGCACACTGGCGTCACAGATGGAGAAAGGCTCCTGCTAATTGTGGCATCCCAATTATCCATCTCTTCTTGTCGGCGGGACTGCTAGGGCCAACAACGGGTTGTCGTCATGATATTCTCAGAAATCAGGATGGCAAGAACGCCGTAATTGTATCATGGTCATCAGATCGACGATCTACCCTGATCTCCGTGGCCTTGCAGATGGAGGAGAAGGGCGTCGTCACATCGCAGCAGCCTGCACGAGCCCTGATCTCAGTGAAGAAGGTTGTCGTTGCGCCAAAGCTTTGGACTTCTATTCAATCTATCAAAGAAGGATGGAGCCATCGTGTTGTGTTTGCCAGGGACGACTCCTCGCTCCTCCCTCGTCCTTGGTCGTTTCCCGATCTCATAAGCCGTCGTGTTGGCAGCCTACGTGACCTAGATATAGTTATATACTCATACGAATTAAATCAAGGGCCAGATCTTTTTCTTATATCTCACAAGTTGATGTCAATGGCTAGATGTTTTGCTTTTTTCTCAGAATTTCTAGGCTATTTCTCTTTTTTCTAGGCGTCATGGTGAAAAGTTCATCTCCTTTTATTATTAAATAGATAGATTATTACAGCAAAACTACTACCGGAGCCTTGCGCGTCCGTTCAGCTCCGATCCTCTGCGCCATAGTCCTTGCTCTTGACGTTGTCCACGTCTGCCATGGCTAAAAAGGAGGGAAGCAGGTTGACAGGGGTGATCCCCAACGCCTTCATCCTCGGCTGCTTCTCCTCCTTCATCGGCGCAGCAGGCGGGCATGTCAGGTTGGCGGGGGCCTTGGTTACCTCGGGGTGCGATCGGCTTCTTTTTCCTTGTTTTCCGAGCCATGCTGCTGGTGCTGAGCACTGCCCGACTGCTCCGGCTCGAGCGGGGAGTCATGATCTGCTGGTCTTTGCCTCTTTGGGGTGGGTGATCGAGCGAGAGAACAAGTGCGCGTGGCGTGCCGACGGTGATGAGGGATGAGGTGATTTGTGTTGTATATATATTGAGGCCACGAGCGGCATGCGATGCTAGTGCAAGAGATGCGCATGACGGTTGACCGGTTATCGCGCAGGAGTTGGGACTTGGGAAGTCCTCTCCTCGTTGCGGCGGGTATGACTGTGTGGTCAGTACTACTGCACGGTGCGGCTCATGCCAACTGCCGATCGAGTGGACTGGCATATGCATGCCCGGAGTTCCTTGATTTGCGATGGATCCATCCCCGTCCTTTGGCTTGTTGACCACATCACTTGGAGTTGGACTTGGTTATCCGACGTGTGCTTGGGTAAATGCTTGGCAACGGTTCTACGCAGACTGGGCACATGTGCTGGCTGCGATACGCGTCTTCTCTCCTGCGGCGCGCTCGTCGTCATGCCGGTCAATTAGGTACGAGTCCAAGCACAACCGAGTCTGTTCATAGTTGTGCGAGTCTTTAGGAGCCTGAGGCGTGCCCGTTCACGTCATGGCGAGTCAGTTCGCGTCACGCGTGGCATGACCCGAACGTGCGTCATGTGCACGTCGTGTGGGAAGTGGCGTGCGTTCCGGGCGGTCTCACCGGCCGTCCGTTTTGCTTTCCAGTACAGAAAAAGCTGCAACGTTTGTACGCAGGGCAAGAACACTCTCTCCGTTCTTGTTTTCCATTGTTCCCAGAGCTCCATTAATCTAGAGCTCGGCTAACATAGATGTTGTGGTTACGAAGGCCACAATCAACAAGGATTGGGCTAGTCCAAGAATGTCCCGAAGAGTGGAGAAGGAGCTTCGAACTACGGACGCCCTTGGGCTAGGCCTAGAAGAAATGATCAGGAAAATTATGAAGGGTGAGAAACTTAAGAGGGCAAGCTGGGATCACGAAGGACCCCACACGAAGGCTTTCATTGCTATTACGATGGTATTACAGGAGGTGTCAATCTGGACTGATGTGATGGGTTGAGAGAGTATTTACAGCCTCATACTCTCTCAACCCCAATGGTCACTATCAACCCCTTAAATTACACTTATGTCCAAACTCTATCCTACCTACTCAAAGGGCATTCTAGTCAATTACATTTATCCCACATGGCTAGCTCTTATACGCTAACTTCCCCTTTCATGGCCTTGTTGGGCCTTGGTTGGGCCAAGTGCTCCCTTTAAAGTGCTTCTCCTTTAGACCTCTAAGTGTGTGGGACACCTCTTTTATGGCCTTGTTGGGCCTATTTCCTCCGAATTGGCCTATTGGGGTAAGGTGGTAATCTCCCTCCAACAATAGACGCAGGCCTCATTCGAGTTGGCTCCTCGTGTTCTTGTAGTACTGGCTGTCCGGCGTAATACACCACGTCGCGTTCAGGTTGCCTTGCATTGGCCACGGCAACTCTAGCGTCATCTCGCACGTCGTCGGGTTGAGCGGCCACCGTTGGGGACGAAAGATGAGTAGCAGGGCCAATATCAGCATTCTGTTTCACCGCCCCATCCGCGACACCTCCCACGACTTGCTCAGCGTGTCACTGAACAGAGCACCACGCAAGCAACAAAGACAAAAAGCGATCACATAATCGTCCTGGTTGGGTTTCTCAACCAGATGCTGAGCCTCGACGGGTCAGATCTCAGATTTCGCTATACAACATCAATTCGGAAAGGAACGTAATATCTGAAACATGCATCAATCATGTAGAGGTGATACGTTTTGCAGGATTTTAGGCATAGCAAATCATGAGAAATCATTCCGTGGATGTGCAAATAGATCGGATGTTGGACGTGGTTTCCTTAGGCTACAATAGCGTTCAGTACTGCAACCAGTAAGTTCCTCCGAATAAAGCCTGCAAAGATGACGAGTAAATTACGCTGTTAAAACATAGATCAATTCTGCGAAGCCAAATGACTCAACAAAGAGCCGCTACCCGACTAGAATAATCTTACGAGCTTTCATATCAAACTTAGAAAGCCAATTACTCGTAATATGAGCAATAGATCTAGGTGGGTAACTCCGTAGCTACTTTCATGATCCTCCAGAGGTTTTTGGCATGATGGCAACCAAAGAAGAGATGTTGAATTGGTCGGTGCATAGATCAATTCTAGAACCATGCGTGCGTGGCATACTGGCATTTATATAAGCATAATATATTAATTTCTTTCTGAAAACAATAAGAACTTGATAGTGTAAAGCGAACCATTAGTTGAGACATAACGCGTCTCAAATGGATTAAGGATGGGTCGAATCGAGTCCAATTGGAGCAACATTTGAGCTCATAGTCAGTGGAGTCTTTCATAAACATTAAATGCTATGTCACATATGCATTTTTTGATGACATGACAATATAGTTATGAAGAGAGAGAATGAAAACTTTCATCTCTTAAGAGAGGTCTTTCATCCTAATTAAAGGATGATGGCTCACTTATCTAAAAATTTGTTTTAGAAAGAGTGCATTGAAACCGGCCTTAAGAAATGCTTCACGTACCACCAGTTGTTTTGACCTGGGCATGTGGATGATGATTTGCTTTAACTTGGTGTTAATCCCTAGCCGCTAATTGGCCGTGAAGTCCTGGTTGGACATCGGGGTCGGATGATCCGGTGCAACATATAGCACGCATTGGAAAACATGAATTGGTCCAGTATGCTTCCTACTCCCCCCCCAATTGAACCAAATAAATACTTTTTTATTAAATTGGTGTCGTCATTGACTTTTTCCAGTAAAGTTGACCATTTGTCTTATTCAAAAAATTCAAATACAAAAAGTTATATGCTATATTTCAAGTTTCTTTAATGATAAAACACATTCCAACAAAATATATAATATTCTTAATTTTTTTAATAAGACAAATGGTCAAACATAAAGAAAAAATCAACGGCAACAACAATTTAGTAAGGGAGTAGTATGTTTCACTATTATTTTTTCACAAGTAACAGTTATTAGTTGGATCCAACGGTGTATATATAATTTCAGATATACTAACTAATGATCATAATTAAGGGTAATGTTATTAAACTAATATTTTATAATGCATAAATTCATCATAACTTATAAAGTTAGTCAAATTAGATGATTTCATTATAAAAATATTTATTATAAATATAATTAATCATCAATATTATTATTGTAGTCTATTTTTAGTATATTTAACACAAAGTTGTATAAATAAAAAATATTAATTTCTAGTGCCCTTGTTAAGCTACCCTTAAACTAATGGCTATTGGTTGAGGAAAAATAATAGCCATAATTTTGCACAAGAAAACTCCTCAATCCAGCAACCAAGCTGAGCGGCCGTGTCACTACGGGAAAATCATTGTTTGCCGAGTGTCCTAACCATTGCCGAGTATTTAATCGGGCACTCGGCAAAATACATATATGCCGAGTGCAAAATAAAATACTCTCAGCAAAAAAAAGACACTCGAGAAAACTCTCTTGTTTGCCGTGTGTCGGAAAAAACACTCGACAAAGGGTTGTTTGTCGAGTGTTTTTTTATCGGCACTCGGCAAAAGGGAGTTTATCGAGTGTTTTTGTTTTGCACTCGGCAAGCAATTAATTTTTTCTCCTTTTAAAACTTCTCCCACTTACCACATACAACATGTGTAACTCCATGTTAAAATTTTAAGTTTTTTTACTCATTTGCTATATTTAGTTAATTAATTACATTTTAAGTAATTTTTTGAATCAAGTCAAATTTGAACTATAAATATTTAAAATAATAAAATACAATGAGTATAAAATTTATATTCACGTTCTTTAGCCCAATTTAGGACCTTACCCTTGAACAAAAGAAATTTTCCATGTATTTTATAATAAGTATGACCGGCTAACGTATGTTCGAATGATTTTTAAATTCTAAAAAAAATCAAATAAAGTCGGAAAATCATAATATTCGTTTATGATGTGATGGTATCACACCTAGAAGATAGGATAAAAAGTAGAGAAGGTTTTGTAAAAGTTATCACGTACATTGTTTACAAAACGGAGAATCTCCGTAGAGGCACCTTAAAATTTTGAATGAGTCATTAAAATTTAGAGTCAAAATGATGAAGAAGTTTTTATTTTGACTTCAAATCATTTTGTAAAGTTAATAGCTCATATAAATTATGTAACGGCAAAATTTTCATCAATTTTAAAATTTATTTGCTAATTTTTATTTTTTAAAAAAATATGAAGAATTTTTTTCCGGGTGCCAATAAAAAAACACTCTGCAAAAGGCTGTTTGCCGAGTGTTTTTCCTCAACACTCGGCAAACACGCCATATCACCGATCCACCACCTGAATTTCTATTGGTCTTTTCTTACACCCACTGGATCCCTATCTCTCTCTCTCTGCCTTCTCTGCCTTATCCTCTCGCGCCCCTGTCTCTCCCGTCTCTCTCACCCCTCTTTCTCTCGCTCGCTAGCGGCGGCGTGTGGAAGACCCAACAGTGCTGCGGCGGATCCACTCCTGCCTCCCTCTGCGGCGTACGCTCTCCTCCTCCCTCCCTTAGCGCCGGGCAGGGCAAGCAGCAGACCCGGTAGGGTATGGCCCCCAGGCGGCACGACGGCAGCCCCTAGGCGGTGCGGCAGCAGGGCCAACGCGACGGCGGATCTAGGTAGGGCAGAGCGGGGCGCGCGCGGCTCTCCTGTCTCCATCCCTCCCTCTGCGCCGGGCAAGGTGGGCCGCGCGGCCTCGTGCGGCGGCCCCTAGGCGGCACGGCTGCAGGGCGAGGCGGTGGCCCCCAAGCGACGCAACGGCGGATCCAGGTGGGGCAAGGCGGGGCGCGCGCGGCTCTCCTCCCTCCATCCCTCCCTCTGCACCGGGCAGGGCGGGCCGCACGGCCTCATGTGGCGGTAGGGCATGGCAGCGGCCCCCAGGCGGCGCGACAGTAGATCCAGGTGTGGCGGGGCAGGGCGCGTGGTCTCGTGCGACATTGGTGGCGGCCAGGGCGAGGCGACGGCAACAGCTAGGACCAGCAGCGGCAATGGCGGCAGCCATGGACAATAGTGGCGATTTTTTTTTAATTTTCTCGAAAATGTATTTCGAGTGTCAGTCAAAAGAGACACTCGACAACCTTTACCGAGTGCCTGACATTCGGCAAACAACCTTTGCTGAT
The DNA here is from genome assembly GCA_031894775.1 of Chloris gayana. Taxonomy (NCBI): domain Eukaryota; kingdom Viridiplantae; phylum Streptophyta; class Magnoliopsida; order Poales; family Poaceae; genus Chloris; species Chloris gayana. The sequence goes on along the minus strand of JAUNZO010002006.1, from coordinate 35,179 downwards.
ACGAGATATGCTTAGTGTCCTTGTTGAGTGTAGCACTCGGCATATCGTTTACCGAGTGTTCGGGACACTTGACAAACAAGTGATTTCCTGTAGTGGTTGGGGACCAAGGATGAGAGTAGCAGCACCAATGCCAGCGTTCTGTTTCACCGAGTCATCGATGACACCTCCCGTGATTGGCTCAGCGTGTTACTGAACAGAACACCACACAAACAAGGACAGAAAAGCCATCACAGGATCATCCTGGGTTTCCTACAATTGCAGTGTCAAATGGCCGGGCACGTGCGTGGCTCTTATTACAAATTTTAGCATTGTGCTAGTCTAGCAACGTAAACCAGAATATGAATCAACAAGAGTATGCGAGCGTGCGACATATAAGAAGAATTATTAAAGTAGGCTGTAGTGAACTCTCACCGTTTCTGATCACCTGCAGAGTTCCGTGCTTAGTGCAGGTATGGTACCAACCCTATAAAATCCTGTCAAGCCCGTGGTTTCGCTTTCATCAACAACATTTAAGACCTCGAGAGCCTGCAGCGCCTGAGGGCATTCCGGCATAGTGTTTGACAGCTGCCGGAGCTCTTTCGCGACCAGTCCCATAGCCGGCCTTGTTTTCCCCGGAACAGCAGTGCATCTGCTGGCTAACTCCGCAGCTTGCTGGATCACCCCCGTGGCGCCTTCCTCAATTATGTCGGTGTCCAGGAGCAGATCGAGGGTGTCATTCACCATGGCCTCCTGAAATACTATCCTCAGGTTCTTCTGTTGTATGGCTGATGACTTCTTGCCGGTCAATAGCTCCATTAGCACCACACCTAAGCTGTAGACATCAGTCTTGTCAGTAATCTGGAAATCTTGAAGAAACTCTGGGTCCAGGTAAGCCAGCGTGCCCTTGGGCACGACCTGGACATTGTCATCCAGGGTCGAGCAGCCGAAGTCGGACACCTTGGCCACCCATCCCTCCCCGAGGAGGATGTTTTCTGGTTTCACGTCGCCGTGAAGTGTGGGATGCGGCGGCGAGTGTAAGTGCGCGAGCGCCTCTGCGGCCTCTGCGGCGATCCTCAGCCGTGTAGGCAGCGCCACGCGCTGCCTTGGTTTCCCGTGAAGCAGCTGGTCCAGGGTCTGATTCGGCACGAACTCGTACACCAGCATGGGTGCTTCAAAATGCAGGCAGCACCCGAGAAGCTTGACGATGTTTGGATGATTGACGCGGCAGAGGATGACCAGCTCCTGTACGAACTCCTCCTTCCTGCCCTCATCGATCTGCTTGCATCGTTTCACAGCGACAGTTGTGGTGGCGTCGCCGATGCTGAGGATCCCCTTGTACACGGCCCCATGCGCTCCTTCCCCGATGATATTGGCGTTACGGAAGCTACGTGTGGCCTTCACGATGTCTCTTCTGTCGAAGAAAGTGAACTGGATACCCTCTGTTTTCAGAATTCTTGAAAGCATCTGGCCACCATGCTTCTCAAAGTAACCTTGTCTTTTGTTGCTCCGCATTTTGAGGAACACTTGAGTTGCAAGAAAAGCCACCAGGGCAACCAAAACACCACCGCCAATTCCTGAAGAGATTTGGAAACAATGTATATTTGACTTCAGAAAATCAGTGCCAGAACCTTGAACAACAACGTGGGTAGTGTAGTGAACACTCTCTATGAGCTGTTACTCTTTGCTTATTGTAGCAGGAAAAGTATTGCGCCAACATCGGTTTTGATAGAATTATAAGATGATGACCATCACGGTGGGTAGAAAGAAAGAATCACGATTTAGATTGATGCTCTCTCTTTGTTTGAGAAGGAAAAAGAGTGGCTTACTCTGTTACTCATAAAGGATTAAGCCCACATGTATCGCTAGCAGTGAGAAAATTAAAATCATTACACAATCCATAAAGCCAAAGAGATATTGTTTTAATTAAAACATTAGAACAAAAAAGTTTGTTAATGTAGAAATGTCATTTCAATGTAATTTCCCAATCGTGTAAGCTAATTCTTTAGAAAATTTTAAAAAGAACAAGAGCTCATAAACACTTAAAGAACATTTCCTTTCATATGGGGTTGCAAGTTTTCAAATCAAATGAATTTGCAGTAACAAACAACTTAGTTAAGAATATGCACGTACCAACAGCAACCCGTGCTCCTGGAGGAAACGGATCTTTCTGGCATTCTGCAACCCATGGGATTCCTCGGGTGCCCACAGGACAAGAACAATTGTAACTGCCGTCGATATTGTTGCAGTCTCCGAAGCAAGGGTACTTGGCGCGATCATCTGATTTGCACTCATCAATATCTACAACAAAACATCATTTCTCAGGGAAATAAAACATCATGTCTAAGAATTAAATAGGGATATATTTTCGGTGCGCACATGGCCGAGTGCTCAGTCCGCGGTATCGATACACATGGACTTTAAAGGTCGTGCTTATCAACAACGCTACGCAAACACGGCATCTTACGGCATGCCTGTTACGGATTACGGCCTCAAGTCCACGGTGAAGCACTCACATGCAGACATAAATTATTGAAAAGCAGACCTCCAACAGTGGGCAACACATAATTGTCTGGGCTCATTGTGGACCGCATGCAGCAGGCGCAGGTCATAATTGTTTGGGTTCATCGTGGTGCGGTAGGTAATTAAGATTTGGTGGAGGTAGGAAGCTTCCTCGCAGCATGGTTGTAGCTTTGAAGACGGGAGGAAGAGAGAGTTCATAAAAAGGGACTAGAGGAAGGGAGCGTTTGCTGCTCATTTCTCGCGAACACCAAAGACGACCTCTCCCAACACCCTGAACCATCACCGGAGATGTGGCCGCCAGTGCGCCGGTACAACAGATCAAAGCAAGCTCAGATCCGATGGACGCATGAGCTGCATATGGCTTTCTGCAGGCTGTTTTCTTTCTTGGCGGTGCAGAGCATAAGTTCTCTTGAGCATCATTTCTTTCCATAAGCATTCTACTGAGGATCAAAGATTGCTCACTAACAGTTTTAGCAACACTGCGATGGACAGGATCATGAACTAAATTATAGTTCGCTAGGTGTAAATTTAAGGACTAGTGGGAGAGAGTAAAAGGTTATTATATTTATTATTTTTGAATGGGGATAAATTTATGATGTTCATGTGCAGATCCAATGTTCTATATTCCTTAATGGAATGATCCTACGGTTGAAAACGTGCTTGAATGATATGACACCATTTATTTGCATGAGAACAGATGTTACATTTTACTCCCGGGTGTAGTTACTCCCACGTTCAAAAAATCACCTTGGATATGTGTACATACCCATTTATCATTTTGAGTATGTACACGTACCTAAAACAAGAATTGTCAAAATGATAATCATGAAAAAATTTGTGTGAAAATATTATATTTATGCACCTTGTTATATATTTACATTTCCTACAAAGGAGTATGTACATATACTTGATTTAACCTCTAATAAAAATAGAGTATGCATGCACACCATTTTCAAAATTCAAGTATGTGTACATATTTTATTTAGAAACCACAAGTATGAACAGATACCCTCTAATTTGTGAGATACACACATAGGAGTAACTACATCCGGGAGTAGAAAAAACGCTTCCTATATATATATATATATATATATATATATATATATATATATATATATATATATATATATATATAGCTATATATAGGGCAGCGCTAAATCACACCCAGGGTGTGATTTAGTATATCACTCTCCATTGCCATGTAGGCACCAGCCTGTCTCTGTGGCACAAGTGGTGCGCCAGCCAGCAGCAATTAACCGACTGTATTCCTCCGTAGCAATTAACCAGACTTTTGATGGTTTTTATTTCCCAGGACAGGCTAGTCACTTAATTGTTGCGCCTTAATTGAGCCACTCTGATTTGGACACCATTAAAATATTGGAAGGTGCCGACGATATGTGCATGGAACCTGTGTCGTCATGGAGAAAAAATGTCTATGTTTTTACGATAAAGTTCACTATTTTTTGCAACTACATTTTTTTGTGCAAATATGGCTTTGCATGACCTGGTGTCCTGAATTATTGAGTGTCTCAAATTGTAGGCAGAAAAAGTCAGCTCATTTAGCGCAAAAAGCTGGTCTCAAACATATGGAACGTGTAGACGAAATCAGGTTGTGAGAATACGCGTATGGAAGCAAAGCTTTCGTGAGGGCAAAATATTCTCATGTTTACTACGGGGAGTTTAATTAAAAAAAGAAACGTGTTCCATGGAGGTTGGCTATAGCTAACTAAATATTCTCACGTATTCTTCCTCTAACATCACGTGTTTATTGCTAGAAACACAATCCAAGTATTTATTATCACAAAAGTTGTACATTCTTTTAGTCACAAGACAGATATCCATGATGGTAAATACTTTTGTACCACATTGGGAATTTATGATTAAGCCATGCGCCCAAATGCAACCCGAGTTAGGAATTTGATCAACAATATGTTGGGAATTTCTTTTATTGTCCCGTGTGCCGACGATAAAACTAATAAACTTTACTACTACATTAGCTAGCATAATAGCAAATATTGTCTAATAGCAAATATTGTCGTGTGTGAGAACAAAAATCTTTGATTGACCATGTTCATTGATATGGTTGAAAGAGGGACTGCAGAAGTCGAAAACGAGGCCTGCATTGTTGCCGGAGATGGAATCACGAGCCAAGCACAATAAGAAATAACTCAATCCTGCTGTCAGGTCAGTGAATATCCGTAATTATAGGAGTATGTTGCAATGGAAATCGAATTATTCTTTTCTGTTTGGGTTAGTTGGGTGTGACATGGCTTGGTCGGTTGGCCAATTGTGCTATCAGATTATTAATCAAACATTTTTCTCTGTAATTAATCTGACAGCAAAAAAATATTGGTTCCGAACCTAAATTTTTGTAACCATAATTCATTCATAGTGATACCTGTGTTCTGGTCTGTGGGTGCTTCAATCCCATTATTATTGGTAGTAGTGTACAAACCCCTTCATGTAACTATGAAATTATTGATAAATAATTCGCTCCTTGATTAGTTTGATAGCAATACAAGCCTCAACTATTTGCTTCCTCAATTACAAATACTGTTGTTATTGTTTCATTGAGAGTGCAGTTTGTAAACCATAAAAACATAGGACTATTTGCTCCTTGATTTACATGTGATTAATATAAAATCTTGATAGCAAACTGACATCAACTATAAAAGACTAGGGATTTACGATTAAAGACTAGGGATTTATGACTTAATACTAGTAGTGGTATAAAAAACCCTTTATGTCACCGTAAAATATAGGTAACAAATCCCTGGTTCCTTAGCCTGATACGGAGATTTGACTATCTGCTCCCTGGATTACATGTACTTTTGTCATTTTTAATTAAGAATGCAGTTAGTGAACCATAAAGCTTCATTTTATTTCATCCTTGATTAACATGTGATTATTTTAAAATCTTGAGAACAAATTGACATGAAATCAATGTAAAAGGCTTGGAATTTACGGTTTAAACAAAAATTTATGACTAGTACCAATATATTTTTATGATCAGGTGGGTAATGATCATTAACAAACGACAATGTGTACACTGTTACACTACAAGGAGCATAGGATCCTGCTTCTAGCAGTACTAGAATTTTTTAAAAAAATATAAGAATTTCACAACCTTGAGAACTTATAGACATATACACTCTGTTTTCCATTTGACACGTAGACTCTTGTTTCTCTAAACACATATTTATAATTAATACAATTGTAGTTTGAGATATAAACGTGCTGAGAGGCTGACTATATGTAGTTTTAGTTGTACAATTCACATATACACCCTATATAAACACTTGAAAATTAAGTGGTACAACATATGAGAATTCAGAAGTTTACACATAAAAATGCAAGCCACAGAATAAATGTGCCAGAAAACATTTTGCTGTTTGAAGCCAGTGAATACAAATATGACTCAGTTTTAATAAAAAGGGCGGCCATTCTTGCATCAAAACAAAAATTGTTACAGTGAAAAACTAGAAATTGACAAATTGAAAAATCATCAACGGTTCACCGGATAAGAATCAACAGCGGCCTGGGGTCTCGTCAACCTGTCAACTGGGTCCTTCCTGCTGTCCATCAAAAACTAAAAATCAGTATCCAAATAGTGCCTCTATTGGAAAGATCAAATGCGTATGTTAAAAACTGGGAAGAAACTGTGTGCAGGGAAGTCGAAATTGCAGTATGGCAAGGGAGGAAAAAAACTGCACAACGCTCAGGGCCCGTCGATGGAACGAACAACCATCCGCTGCTGATTGGGACAAAACAACCATATTATTCCATAATTGTCAGGCTTAAAAATGAATCATGCCCCACATTTCAGTTTTACATCACCACCTACTAGTGGTTTTTAGTATCCTTTATCAATGATGATTCTCCCTGTCCATCTGAAAAAAAGATATTTAACATTGGATTATTTTGTGTTCAGCTGATGCAGAATTCACTTTACCATACGAGATAAAACAAAAAGAAAAACCCTCTAGAATATGAACATGCTTGCGTACCTTGCAAAGGGTGTGGTAACTATAGAAGCACTACTTTCTTCAAGGATCGGAGAAAGATGCGAACAGCCGCTGCCGTCGAGACTCTCGAAAGAACTGCCGCACCAGTTGAGAAACCCGCAGATGTTAACCGCCGGAATTGAATCAGGCACAGGGTGAATCTCGCGCCCGGCAGGCAATCACTAGCTTGGGGATTGGGATTATCTGGCGCCCTGCCAACAAGACGCTTGTCCATCTGAAAATAAACATGTGGATTCGTTTCAATAAATCAATAAATTCTAGTGGATGGCACAAGCATGATGGTTGAACTGTAAAAATATAATCATGGTTGCGTACCTTGCAGCGGGTATTCAAGGAGCACGGCCGGAGGATGAACGGAAACCTGCGGCCACCATCGAGACAATTCAAAGAAAATGTCTGCGGCAGTATCTCCGCAGGAACCGATTTGGATGCGAAATAAAAAGAATGGGGTGACTCAGGTCCAGTAAATTCCATAAAAGCAGCGCACATTGATGAGTATATAAAAGGAAGCCACATTAATTATTATTTAATACAGGTTTATTTTAGTCTGGTTTTATTTGTAGTTTGGTTTTCTAAAACCGCATGCTGGTTGGTTTGGGTGCCGTGTGACGTGGCTTTGACATGGCTGGAGTGTGGAATATTATCTCACACCCAGGGTGTGATATAGTACAGCTATATATATATATATATATACTATATTACACCCGGGTGTAGAATAGCTTATTCTACATCCGAACCCAAACTAACAAACCAACTTGTCAAACCAGCATGGTCTGCACAGGTCGGACCCAACCAACCCAACCCCCACGCCGCGTTACCGGGTCCGTAGCCCGCCCCTACACCCGCCCTCGTATAAAGGGATCCACACCCTACCTGTCCCCATCTGTCAGTCATTTCTCTCCACCCACCTCACGCGATGCGAGGCTGCGGCGCAGAGGCGAACCAGGCGGGGCGGCGCTTGCGGACCGGTGAGGTGGTGCGGGAGGCGAGCAGAGGCGTGGGCCGCCGACGAGGACCACCCCAAGCATCTTCGCTGTCCACAACTGCGGGAATACGCAGCTAGGCTCGGGTTCATGGAACCCTAGGTCCTCGTGTAGCAGGCGGAGACGAGGCAGATCGCGTCGACAAGGCAAGGGCCAGGGGTCGTCTTCTCACCCGTGTAGCCCGCAGGATGTGACTCCCGTGCGGGTGCTGCTGCTACGCCATCATCATCATCTGCGACTTCATTCTCACGTGGTGGGGAACATCGACACAGCTTAAGGTGCGCCTTCTTCTTCATTCTCGACGGATTCCTTCACGATTTTCTTCTCGTGAGCATCAATAATCGCCTCCTCTGTTCCACAATTGTAGAATCGCCCCATTTTTGGCTAGGGTTTGGGTTGGAAGCATCAGTTTGAGGCATATTTGTGGTTCGATTTGAGGTATTTGGTTTGATTTGAGGCGGATTTCGTGACATGGGTGGGATTCGTAAAGACGACATGGCCTCGAGGTGAGGCAGTGCGGTGACGCGTGGCGGCCAGGAGGAGAAGCAGGGGTGCCTCCCCATCACGATGAAGTACCAAGCACACGAGCTTTCTGTGAGTAGCTTTCCATACCCCAGATTCACGACTTTAATTTATGTTCTAGTCAATTTTGTTTCCGCCATCCCCTTCGCTCTTTGATTTGGGAATGTTAATACACGATTTGCTATCATGGGTTCCGATTTGGCCTTTTGCTGGTCAGGAGCAATGGCGGAGAGGCCTATCTCAAGGTGTGTAGCAGCCACATTTTGGTGTAGAGGGTAGGATTTTATTTAGTGCAACACGTGTGGAATTTACAACTCCATTCACATAAACTGGAACTCGATTTGTTATGATTCAGTTAGTAAATGGATTGCAATCAATTCTAGATAACTAATATTTTACCTGGGCGGTCAAGACAAAGATTGAAAAATATATTTCTAGAAATGATACCCGGGTCTGTTTAGAATAGCAGTTCCTGTTGGTTTCATTAGCAATGAGTGCAATCTTAACGAGGAAATTAAGGCAGTTTGCTTTTGTTTTTCCTGCTCCATTTGTGTTCAATAATTTTATTAGCACGCTAATCCCTATAATATATTTGTGTTTCTATTTCATTATCAGTCTAACATGATGATAATCACAGATGCAAATGCCTGAATTTGTGGTGATGACAAGCCTACTCATGGTTGATATTGGCCATTCGTTACATTTGTCGGACACTGAGACCTGTTGTATGCCTACTAGTTTACTAACATGATATTGTATTGCCAGTTAGTTTTATAATAAATTTTCATTCATTTGTAGCAGGATCCATGCTAACTGCACATCACCGCCTTTTCCACAATGTCATATCAAAGTGCTACTTAGTCATGAAGTGGATATTGCACCTCCAGGTAGGTTTTCTATATTGTACGTTTTTGCCAGTTTCTTGCATACTGCTCGTTTGCTAAAAGATTTCTTTTCCAAGAACAATTGCTTGTTGAACCATTCTTTTTGTCTATCACCAGTAATTTCCTATATGTATGTGTTTGTCAGCGCATTGCATACTTCTCAGTAATTTTTGCTATGTTTGCTTACAAATTTAACGATTCCGAAGACATAATCCCTGTTTGTTGTATGTAATGTGTGTTTCTTAGTTTCCTGACTGCTTATTGATTATTTCTAAAAAGATATTGTTCCTAAACCATCTGGCACCAATAATTTTGTGTTTTTGCTAGTTTTCGACATACTGCTCGGTGATTATTGCAAAAAATGTTTGTCCATTTGTGAACCCTGTCACTCGACAGTTACCAATTGTCCAGGTACTAAAAAGAAAACTACCCAGCACCTCTAGGCATATTTATTCCATTTGACTTATCTGCTTCAAGATTAAAAAGAATCTGAGTGAAATCAAAATACCCAGGCTCATCCCCTAGTAGTCCCCGACATTTTTTTCATAGAATAACTATCCTATACCTATGATCTAACCCCGTTAGTAACCAACCAACTAGACCCAAACTGACCCATCCTCCTGGTCATTTGATGTTTCAGTAGTTTTGTTTAATTATTCAGTAATGGTCATGCCACCTTAAGTAATTTTGCAAGTTTCAGTATTTTAATGGCTTAATCATTCGAGTAATTCTTCTGCTAGACCCTGCCTCTTGGTTTTCTTGGTCGCTTAGATGTTCTGTAATTTAATAAACTCCAATAATTTATTTATTCATTAGTTATCCTAGTATCTTACTCAGTAATTTTGTTTATAATTATCTAGTAATTCTTCATCCATGTTACTAAGTAATTTTGTAAGCTTCTTCAGCCTTATTGTGAGAATGTTTGAGTGTTCATTAGTTTAATCAATAACTTTGCACGCTCCAGAAGTTTTGTAAATTATCTTGTTGTAGCTCATATTATTTCACCTTTTTCTGATATTTAGTCATTGTCTAGCTTCCAAGATAGCAATTCCCATGCTAATATTTTTCAGTAATTTTGATTGGGCTGCCGTAGATTGCATATTTGGTGGGCTGCCCCTCAGTAATTTTGTCATGTATTACCCTTAGAAATTTTTTGCCATGTATCTATGTACAATATGACATTCAGAAATTGTTGTCATGTATGGCTATAGAAAAATTTGTGTCATATCATCTCGTTAAAATGTACATGTGTACTTGAAAATCTGTAGGGTTATGTGCCTTTGTAGAAGATGCATTGAAAATAAATTTTGTCATGTACTACCTATAGAAATATTTTGTGCTATATGATCTGGCTATTTGTAAATTTGTTCTTCAAAATCTGTAGGGTTATGTCTTTTGTAGAACATGCCTTTTGTTGCTACATAAACATTTTCATGTTTGGTTGTTGCAGAATGTTGGGTAGCTTCGGTAATTTTGATGTTTCAGTAATTTTGGTAGCTGGCTCAGTAAATTTTGTATCGATTATTGTCTATGTTTCTTGGGTTTTACCTGATTTGACCTGTAATTATGAAGCTTCAGTAATTTTGGGAGTTGCCTCAGTCATTCCATCATATTCTGAATTGGCATGCGCCCTCGGTAGATTTCCACTTTGTTTTGCATTTTGATGAAGCTTGATCAATAAATTTGATGCTCAATAATTGTAGTGTAATGCTCAGTAATTTTTATTTTTTGTTTTGTTGGTGCTAGTTAGTTGCCACCGATGAAATAAGTTTTATAGAACCCCGCACCATGCACTCACTTGATCCATTAGTAATTTTTTTATAGAACTCTACACCATGCACTCACTGGATCCATTAGTAATTTTCGGCTATTCTGTAGTTTCACCAAGCCACATAGATTAAGGGGTTACTGAGCTTCAATGGTTATAAGGGGCAAGCTGTAACCGATTGTTGTGTTGAAGAAACAATGGTTCACCGGTAAGCAGCCTCAACTCTCCCATTCCTGCTATGTTTTTGCGGATGGCGATGCACTCGCATGGGTTTGCTAGGGTCCCCTGATTCTAATTGCTCGTCAATTTTGGAAGATTAAATGTCTGAAATTCAGTAATTCTCTTGCTCTAATACTCAGTAATTTTGTAAGCTTCAATTGGTCAAGTATTCAATAATTCTCTTGTCATCATACTCAGTAGGCTTTACTCGGTAATCCTATTGCAATCATACTTTACTCAGTAATTTTTATACCAAGATGCGAAGATGTACCTTACTCAGTAATTCTCCTTGCAACTAGATAGGTTGATAATAGAAGCATATACCAGTTTGATGTTCATACCAAGATGCTTAGCTGATAACAGGTCTACTGCTCCAAGTAGTTTGAGGCTTTAGTAATTTTGCAAGCTTCAATAGCTTCATTAGTTCGTATTTGTGGTTTGATGCTTCAGTAATTTTGTGAGATGCAATGCAAGCTTCATCAATAGTTTAATTGTTCAGTAATTAAACTAGACCCAAACTAACCCGGTTTTTTGTTCATCTTTGTGGTTCAATGCTTCAGTAATTTTGTGAGTTCTAATAGTTCAATTATTCAGTAATTCTCCTTGTACCTTACTCAGTAATTTTATACTCTTCGACAATTTTCTCTATTCAGTAATTCTCCACTTTATTAGTCAGTATTTACCTTGCAAACTCTTTAATCAGTAATTTTGTAAGATCGAATAATTTGATTGTTTAGTAATTCTACTATCTTAGAGGAAAAAGTAGTGCAAGTTCAGTAATTTTATAAGCTTCAACAATTTATGACTAATCAATAATTTTCTTGTACTTTCTTCGGTAATTTTGCAAGATTCTATATTTTAATTATTTAGTAATTAAACTATACCCAAACCAACCTAGCTTTTTTATTCATTCATTTAGTTATTGAACAATTTTTGTAAGATTCAATAGATTGTTTGTTCGGTAATTATTCAACCACCTTTGCTGCCATTGCCGGTGTTGGCAATGAAATTATTATATATCAATATGACTTCAAAAGTTACTGTGCATCTGCTACTTGGAGAGTCGTGCTTTCCAACTTTTATTGACATTGTTATCTGTCACTAATTATAATAGTTTATTTGCAATCTTTTCTACTTGCATCCTTTTTGTCCATTACAGATATTTTTGGTTTTGTATTTAGTTTTACTAATTCAGTAATTTGACTTAATCCTACCTCACCAATCAGGTTGCAGCCTTTAACCAAGATCTGCATAGTGCTAAGTAATTTTTTTATAGAAATTGTCCATGAATCATTCTCTTTTTTTTCAGTCACCAATAATTCTCTCTACAATGTACTTCTTGCCGGTGATTCTTGAAATAATAGTCCATGACAAATCCTTTTGTCTTACAAGTAATTCCTTTTATTTCAAACGTTCGTTGTTTGTGAGTTTCTTGCTTACTGCTCATTAATTTGCTGTCATGATCAGTCAGATTCCAATCACTATTTATGTTATATTTCATGTGGAACAGTACATGAAATCCAATCATCCCTCACATCCATGCTAGTTTTATCGATGCTTTTTTGACTACTAGTTGAATCTATTTTGCAATTTACATGTGGTCATCTATTTAGGCTTAATCAGCAACTTAACCATTTTGTGATTCGAGTGCAACAAATGCTAGAGGACTGAAGTATTATCGTGATCTTTCAGTATTAGTTATTTATTGTTGAATGAGTCTCTAAAACTTGCAATTCCCTTAATGTTCAGAATATGGCACAATGCCGAAGCTGCCGAACATGGAGATGGAGAAGTTTTGGTGGACATGGAATGAAGATGCAAAAATGAGCAAGTAGTGTCAATGTTGTGATGTAATTATGATGCATTTTGCGTCAAATAGTGACAATGTAACCATGGTGCATGCTGTTGTGCATTTTTGTACATAATTTATTCAGTGAATCCATCTCCAGAATCTGTTGCGCATTTTTGTACATAATTTTTTCTGTAAATCCATCTCCAGAGTTTGTCCGGCTGTAGTAGTTTCTTTTGTGTTGCACTTGCACACCTTCAACAAATTCTCTAGTGATGTCATGTAATGTGAACATAATCAATTCTTCACATGTTCATTCTCTGTAACACATTTCCTTCCAGGCTTCTGTATAGTTTAAGTTCAACTAATTTTTGTGCTTGTAAATTGTACATAGTGGAGTGGTATATGGTAATATAGTTATTGCTCTAGCAAACACCTACGATGTATCCCTAATTTGACTAAGCCCCATCAAATAATTTTAAGCCGGTGCGACACAACAATGGTCTAAATAGCATTAACATTGGGAATTCTGTGTGCCTGGAAAAAAGGAGACCAATTCAGTAATAAGTTCTTGTGAACCATAGGACACTTCTTTTTATCAATTCAGTAAAATGTAACAAATTTATTAGTCTAGCTAAAATTTCTATGCAAACAATAAAAAATATCAGCTTCCTTCATAATAAGGCTCTGCCACAACTGCTAGCAAGCATTCATCGTTACATGCGGATCCTAGCCTCCCAATTGCAGAAACTGATTTCACAGCTCCAAGGATTGAGTAGCAATATTCTGCAAATGGGGACAATATTTATTACGGTTGCTTGCTAATTCTGCTTCCGGTTCTCATACAGTCTCACAGTTACTAAGGTATTCATGGTTCAGTAATTCTCAAATACAAAAGCGCAACTGCAGAAAGATTTCTTTAATGATCTACACTCGTTCAGTAACTTCATATCCTCTTCAGTAATTTTGACGGACGCAACAAAGCTCGTGAAGCTCCTCAGGAGGCACTGTTCCAACGTTGTGGGGGAAGAACTCACGTAAGTTGAGACGGAGCTTGCACGACAGGGCACTTTTGCATTTGATCCGTGCCTGCTCGGCTCGGAATCTCGACGGAGCTCCTTAATCTAATTTGAGCAGATTGGGATCCCATCGAGGGGGCACAATAGCGCTCAACTGTTCCTGCGCAGAAGACGAAAGCCGAGATCGATGGGGATGAGTTGTTGCAAATCTTATCGTCGTTCCCATGTCCGATGGGAACGAAGACTAGGGGATCCCCTGGAGCTCCACGCGCGCCGCTGTCAAGGCAAAGAAGGCCGAGACTGATAAGCTATTTCTGCGGCCGACGGGGATGAGCTACTGTGAATCTCGTCGTTCCCTCGCCGAGGAGGACGATGCGCGACGGTGGCCTAGGGGACGGCGCAGCAGGCTGGATCTCGTCGCTCCCGCGGCGAGGAGGAAGTGCGGGGGAGACCGGGGACAACGCAGCCAGGCTCGGCCGTGGCTGGCCTGGGGTCGTCGCTCCCGCGGCGTGGAGGAAGCGAGGACCGAGGAAAAGGATGATTGCGCCGCCGGCCCTGTTGGAGTTTTTTTTTTTTTTTTGAAACTAGCCCTGTTGGAGGTAACATGACCGAGAGAGGCGGTGCGGCAGAGGAGGAATCGCGAGACGAAAGGGACGAGGCGCGGGGTATAACGGGTGGTGTTCGGACCCGTTATGACGGGTTGGGTCGGTCGCGCTCGGTCGGGGGCGTTGAGTCGGCTCCTGTCTGGCTCAGGGTGTAAAATAACTTATTCTACACCCGGGTGTAGAATAGTTCTGCCGTGTATATATATATATATATATATATATTGAATACACCAAAACTTCAAATATCGTTGTCGCAAAAAAAGAACTTAAAAATTGATAGATCATTTATTTAATGTTCTGTTTATTGTTTGTTCAAAGTTGTGTGATTGTATCGCGGCTTTATCGCTCCCTCCTACCTAAACTATTTTTGTTGGATCTGCCACTGGTTGTAGGTGGGTATATGAAAACCCCCACTAATATGCATAGTAAGTAGCTGCAATTTTCTCTTTATAAATACACGTAAAGGCAGTTTATGTAAAAGTGATAAACACGTGTAGGGAACCAGTAAAGTAAATCTACATTTTGATCGGGATGGCGGATGCCGAGAAAATAAAGAAAAAAATCACGACAGAGGCTATATATAGATTCACCTTGGCAGCCGCCGGGAAGATAAGGGTCACCCTGGAATCCTGTTTCGCAGTGGCAGATGTAGCCTCTTCCGCCGGTGCCGGTGTCGTTGCATCGGCTATTGCTGCTCTTGCACGCGTATCCAGGCTTTTTCAGCGCAACGGTACAGTCACCGCGTCCGATGGCCCAGTCAAGCACCACCGGCACCAGTCTTTTATCAACACATACAACGACTCCGACGGGGTCAAGTAGTTTATGATGGAGGAGTTCAAGCTGGACGACTCTGTGAGCACCGCGAAGCTGCAGTCGCTCTCGCCTGATTGACTCTTCGACGCGTTCAAGCGCTGGTCGAACCACACCCGGTAGTACTGCAAGCCCGACGGGATGGCCGTCTGGCAGCAGCCTCTCCCGGAGCAGGTACTGTTGGCAATCGCAAGGGCAAGGGCGGTCATGTTGTCAAGCGAGAGCTGGCACATGGCGACGCACCCGGTCGTGTACGTGGCTGTGTCGTCCTTGCTGTCGCCGATATACGCCAGCGTCCGGCACCCCACCACCGTGAACTTGTTGGCAGTGTCGGAGAACGTGAACGGCGATCCCCTGACGTCCAAAGACCACTCGTCGGGCTCCATCGCCCCATCGCCGTAGCAGTAAAAAGAGAACTTGTTGAGCACCCGCACCTAACCACTCGAGAGGGAGATGTCGATGACCTGGACAGCTTTTCCTCTCAGGAACGCCTTGGACACGCCGTCTTCACCGGTATGGCGACACTCGATTTCGAAGCCCGGCAGCATGCAGTGGTCTGGCCCGTTGCCGAACGGGTAAGGGATATCTAACTCGCCGCATTTCCTAACGCACCTGTTGTCGGTCGGGGGCAGCGATCCACCTGGCCTGGTGCCGGCGGGACGCTGTGGCACCACATGCACTGCGCAGAGCCACAGCAGTGCTGCTAATAACGCGCGGCATGCCATGGGCGGGGAGATATAGTGTATTTTGCTTTTGATGTAGGCAAAATTTGCCACAAGGCACTCTTCAATGACGGTCTTTGCTAGAACACACTCATCAATCATGTTTTTGCTAAAACACACTCTTGAATTGAGGCTATTTGCTAAAACACACTCAATAGTGATTTCTTAGAGATAACTTTTCAAATGACAAGAACACCCTCACTTCATGTTGAAAAGAAATAGAGAGAGAAAAATAGAAATCAACCAGCGCCGTCCGTGAGCCGCTAGGCAGCGCCCACTTCATGTTGAAAAGAAATAGAGAGAAAAAAAGAAATCAACCAGGCGTTGAAAAGAAATAGAGAAAAAAATCAACCATGTGTCGTTCCGTCAGCCGCTAGGCATCTCGCTGAGTGCCCGAATCGCGGACGCGTCTCGCCCAGCCAAGTGCGTCGACGCCCGAATCGCTGACGCGTCCCGCCCAGCCAAGCCCGCCTCCGAGTGCTGACGAACCTGTACGTGGCCAAAGTGGCTTAAACATATTTTGTTGTGCCTCTTTTTTTAGGTAATATTTTGTTGTGCCTCATAAACTTGTATGTGGCCAAACTTATTTTGTTATGTGACTGATATATGGGTATGGCTGGAACCATACAATATATAAACTCTTTGTCGCATGAAAATGTGTGGTTAATTGTCTTATGAATTGAACGTAAAGTTGGTGGTGTGATATAATTGAATAATAATAATACTTCTTATAAGAAACATTGATAATATGCTTAAACTAGCAGCAGGGGTATACTTGTCATTTGAAAAGTTCTCACTCTAAGAAATCAATATTGAGTGTGTTTTAGCAAATAGCCACAATTCAAGAATGTGTTCTAGCAAAACCATGATTGAGAGTGTGTTCTGGCAAAGACCGTCATTGAAGAGTGTCCTGTGGCAAATTTTGCCTTTGATGTATTAATTGGGTGTTGTCCCCGAACAATGGGCCGATCGATGGTACAGTATATTATATAGTATTGCTGAAGGGAACGGAGATTCCACATTTCGAACGCCTCAATCTGCGATCGATGCCTGAGTAGCCACCAAGAAGGGGAGGCTTTGTCGTCGCTGTGTCTATCACTCTGTCCTCATCCGAATAAGTGATCAGGACCCACTTCTCGAGAAAACTTCCGCAAGCACGCCTCTTCTTCCTGCCTCCATCGCCTTCATTTCCCAAGGAGAGGATTATTAATGCGGCTTGTTTTTTCTTCTTCCTGACCCTTTTTTCTCACTTACATGTAGGGGCCACATTAATCTCTCACTCCCTCCTCTCTTTGTCGCTGTCACGAGAGCAAAGTTTGACCCAAAGTGGCAGGTTATAAGGGATGGGTTACCGGTTGAAGATCCTCTCTCTCTATATATAGAAGGAATGTAAGGGTGAATTTGGTGCAGGAAGTGAAGCCCAAGATGAAGAATAGGACCTGCTAGAGTAAATTTTTACTACTTACATCAAATATAATATTATATTTTTCTCTTACCATGGTAGGCAGTAGAAAAGAGACGGGTGAAGTTGCTCTGGACTCAACAATTGCTGAGTCCCGCTTGTAGCTTCTGAATAATGCCAGAATAATCAACTCCAATCTCATTTCTGTCCGATCATCGGTGTCGCTCAGTGAATGCACATCGCTTTTTTGAAGGAGACTTTGAGCATGCGAGAAATGTTCAAACCGTTCATGTCATTCCCGCAAGTTTACATTACAGACATACTCCCTCCGTTCAAGAATATAAGGATTTGTTGACTTTCCGATTTCTCGTTTAACCATTCGTCTTATTCAAAATATTTATGTAAACAGAAAAATAAATAGAACATACTTAAAACATGTCTAGGAATAAAATAAATTCTAACAAAATAAATAAATTTTTAATAATTTTTTTGAATAAGACGAGTGGTCAAACTTGACATCTGAAAGTCAACAGATCCTTACGGGTCTGATTGGTTGGGCGCAGCAGCCTTGGCCAGGTTCCCCGGATGCAGCGCATGGCGGTTTGATTGCTTGGAGGATGAGTAGAGCCTGGCTGTGCAGATGCAAAAGACACCAGCGAGCCTGGCTCTCACGAAACGCAGATGAGATCCGTTTCTGGCGAGCCAGGCTCGCTGGATGCGGGTGGGCACTTGCTAATGATAGACTAAGCAGGTGATTAGCATACATTAATTGATATTAGTATTTTTCGTAGGTGATTAAGGTTCATGAAGGCAAACTAGTAACTACTTAAAACATATTTATACAACATAAACACCATAATAATATCTACTTGTAATATTTTTTCTTATGCGACTTGTCCTCATGCGAGTAACCAAACACTTTCTATCCGTAGCCTGGCTAGACGAGTACATGCAACCAATCAAACAACCATTGCATCTGTAGAGCCTGGCCAAGGAGAACCTGGCTCCCAGATACGAGCCAGGCTAAGCTCGGCAGGAAACCAATCAGGCCCTACATTTCTGGACGGAGGTAGTATATATGTCCACACTGTATATGTCTAGGTCAGAATCCATTCATTGCATGATATAGGGGGACCTCACAAACCTGTATCGTGAGAATACCACAAGACTCAAATAAAATACTCCATCTGTCCCATATTACTTATCATCCTAGATTAATCAATATTTCTAATTTACTTGTTATCCTCGGAACCAAATGCACCTTTATCTCTCTTTAACAGTTTTACAGTGCTTATTACTCCTTTATATGTGGGTAATACTGTAGTACTACAGTAAATTACTGGTTGTACTCGTTAGGGTAATATTGTAATTGTACAAGTAAACATTTATATGTGGGTGCTGTTTTCCCTTGTACAAGTAACTAAACAAGTATATCTAGGGAATAAACACTCCTGCATTGCCATCATCGTTGTTGTGAATTAATCAGATGTCACGACGAGACCCTCCAAAAAACATGTAGCTTGATCGTTCTTATGCCGAAATAAATAATCTGGTGGTAGCTGGGAGTCTCTATCCATCTCCGCTACAGCACGTAATGCTTAAGCAAATATGATTGGCTGTAACAGAAATTTCCAAATCTTGTTTGTTGACCTCGCTTCAAGACTCGTCGGTTATATGATGGTGATATCTTGTCCAATCAGAACTCGCGAGCTGTGTTGAACTGTCAGGCAAGAGATGTTGTTGAAGACTCGACGGCTTATATCTTCCATAGCCAGCAAGATTAATCCAGCCTGTTTTGAATAATACGATGAAGGGAGCCCCCAAAGCTGAACTCTGCAATATAGCTCTAGGTGCTTTATGCTGCTCCTGATTGTTTGTTCCTGAGCTTGCTTCGTCTTGGAAGCGCACAACTGACTTATCAGCACTATATAACAGCAAGTGCTTGAACCTCCGTGAATGCAATCATGGCTTGTGGCTTAACAAAAAAACTACTCCTTCCGTCCCATTGAAGTGTCGTTTTAGACTTTTAGACATTGTTTTTACTGTTCATCTTATTTAAAAAATTTATGTAAATACTATTTATTTTTTCTAACTTAATTTATCACTAGTGATACTTTAATAATAATTTATTTATTTTAGTATTTTTATAAACTTTTTAATAAGACAAGAGGTTAAACGTGAAATCTAAAAAGTCAAAAATGACACTTTCAATGAGACAGAAGGAGTATCAAAAGTCTTGTTGGAGCTTCTGAATAAGTCATGAGTTACTTCGACGGACAGATGCATAGATAAAAATCAGAGCCATCTCAATTACTATACACTCCTTGCAAAAGCAAAAACTTGCCGCAATAACCTTCCGACGCAGCCTAATGTACTTAGAAAATAAGATAGGAAAAAAATTCTTTTGTTGAATTGGTCATGATTCTATTATCGTTCCAATAGTGCAATAATAAATCCTCTATAGTGGCCTTGATAGTACTTGATGATCATTCTTCTACAGATGAGAAGTCTAGGGGTCTAGCGAGGGCCTTCAACGTCTTCTCGCGTTCTTCCACGACACTGGGCGGCGTCCTCCGCGTCGTCGGCACCCCATTGCCGACGACGCCTTCTGCATGTCGATTGCCTTAAAGCATTCCGCCGCCGCCTCCTCGTTTTTGTTATCAGCGACGATAGGCAGAAGGACGTCGGCGGCAGCCTCCTCCTCGTTCTTAGTAGTAATTATATCACGCGGCGACGGCACGCCCTCCTTCTTCCGGTTCCCCTCCAACTCCGGCTGGAACGCTGCTTTGTCCATCAGGCGAGCGCGAGAGCTTGTGTTTTTGAGGGAAATGGGAGCGCTTGTTGAGGGACGACGACGAAGCGATTCGTGTTATATAGGCGTGTAGCGGGTAGTGGGAGAGATGGAGTGGCAGCGGAGGGCTCGGGCGCCGTGGATGACCGGGTGCCTCGCGACCGGGTCGCATGGTGCTCACTCAATCTTGGTTGCCACTTTTTTTTAGCATGATCTTCGTTGCGGCCATTGGGTACGGCTGTCCGTTATTAATTAGTGGAAGAGAGCCAGTCAGTCGTCCGTCTGAAATCACTCAGCCGTTACACGTGGGCTGGCACCAGGTAGTGTGATGTTTACTTTCGAAACGCCTTACCACGTATTGAAGATAAATAAAATGTATACTCCCTCTGTTCTTTTATTCTTGACGTTAGGACAAGAATATTAGTTCATTTTTAACTAAATTTCTTGTCCTAACATCATCAAAAAATAGAGGGAGTAAAAAAAAAGGAAATTCTATTTTGCTCCTCGACATGGTTAAATAAGAAATTCTATTTTGCTCCTCAACGTGGTTTGATTTTTGTCTCTCAACTATAAAACAGGCAATTTAGCTCCCTAAACTAATAAATCCGTTCGATTTTTTCCTCTCGAACGGTTTTCGAATCCCGTGGGACGGGACCTCTTGTCACTGACATAAATTAATTCTTGTAGGTGGGATCTACTCGTCAGATCATTGCACCATTGATGAAAGCACATACGTGATGGCAGAACGCAGGGACGAACATGGGCGAGTCGTGGTAGCGGGAAGCATGGGCAGACGACAGGGCGCAGTGGCACGCACAACGACAAGAGGGCAGTCGGCGGCATCGGAATGCGGGCAGGCTGGCAACAAGCAATGGAGCACGAGCGGGGCATGCTGGCACGAGCAACATGGGTGAGTGGTGGAGTGGTGGTGAAGCGCAGGGCACGGGCGACAGAGGAGTAGAGTGGCGTCAAAGCGGCGGGCGAGGAAGTGGAGTGATGGAGCACCGTGGCAGGGGTGACAGAGCGATGGAACGAGGAGAGCGATGGAACTCGGAGAGCAATGGGCAGCGGTGAAGTACAAGCGTGCTGGTGGCGAGCGGCGCGGAGCACGGATGAGCGCACAAGTGGCGGTGGGGGCGGAGAGAGCGAGAGCCCATGAGCAGCCAAGGGGTACTTACGGTTCGTGAGAGGCGAGGACTAATTAGCGGTCACCATAAAACAGTCATCTATTTTAGGAAATTCCGTACATGGGGAAGGAGGAGTACGTACGTGAAAGGGTGAGAGCAGTGGCGGAGCTAGAGAAGAAGGCATAGGGGTGCAAAATTATCTCACTTAGCAGTTTTTGGGTGCTTAATAGCAAAATTATGGGGTGCTAACATGGTGAAAACAAGCTAAGTACAAGGGAAATTTTCAATTTCGTGGGAAAAAGTCCGAGTTACCTTATGAAATTTTTAGGCTAATCTAGTATTAGACTTAACCCAAAACTGATCGTAAGAGAATTGCTCAAAGCTAGCTGTTCATAGACTCATGAAGGCAGAACGATTGGTTTGATCATGTGCTTCCTCGCCCTATAACCTATTGCTGCCAGTGACGAGCCTCAGCAAAGGCTTGAATGATTAGGGTCCGTTGTCCTGCCACAACATAGCTTTATCGAATGTCACGCGTGATAGTCCGGAGGCCCTCCAGCAACACGACCGGACCATGAAAGGCTTTAAATTTGTACATTCTAGCATGCTAAACAAATTATATGAATGATATCAAAATCACTTCAAACGTTGATTTTTTACGATTTTTTTAAGTAGTAGCTCTTTGCTGGTAGAAATTGTCTTGAGCAAGTGGCCCTAGTCTTACGGAGAGTAAATTTCCGCCACTGATTATTAGCTTTATCTTTTTGTGTTTAGGAACCAGCAAGAGTACGTTTTTGTTGTGGTACAGCACCAGACTGCTTTCTTTTCTTTTTTCATTCATGTTTCCTTAAGCAGCGTCTTTTTTAGCACATCATTAGCCAACTTATTTTTAATTTTTTTTTATCTTTTCTTCATCTTTTTTTATCTTCAATGGTGCATACAATTGAAATGTATCTATTTATTTATTTTTATTTCTCATGTTGACTCAATTATTTTCACATTTTGACTCAACATTTGTGTTTAATCAATATTTTCTGAAAAATGTTGGTCCAACATTTCTATTTAATCAACATTTATCTAAACGTTGGTTCCATATTTCTTACTTTGCTCAACAGCTTTAACACGTTGACTCAGTATTTTTCAAAAGTTTGTCAACATTTTCTAATTACTCAATATTTTTTAAAATATTGACTCAATTGTTTCCACATGTAAACTCAATATTTCAAATGTTGACTAATCATTTGTGTTTAATAAACATGTTTGCAAACGTTGGTCCAACATTTATTACTTTACTCAATATTTTTCACAAGTTACGAAAATGTTGTTCAGTATTTCCTATTTATTCAACATTTTTTCATAGGTTGACTCAACTTTTCACATGTTGACTCAACATTATTGAAGTGTTGACTCAACTTTTTTTATTTTTATTGATATTTTGCCAAATATTGGTCAATATTTATTATTTATTTCAATATTTTTTGGACATGTTGACTCAACATTTTTCTACATGTTGACTAAATATTTTGTTTAATCAACATTTTCACAAAGTTGATCCAACATTTCTTAATTTACTCAACATTTTCATATGTTGACTCAACATTCTTACAAATATTATTCAACATTTCCTGTTTATTCAATATTTTTTTCATGGGTTCGGTCAACTTTTCACTTGGTTCAAATGTTGATACAATATTTTTTAATTTTTTTGATATTTTGCCAAATATTGGTCGACGGTTGTTATTTCCTCAATATTTTTTGACATGTTGACTCAACATTTTTGTTTAATCAACATCTTTGTAAATGTTGGTCCAACATTTCACACTTTACTCAACATCTTTCACATTTTGACTCAATATTTTTGACAATGATGTTAAACATTTCCTATGTATTCAACACTTTTGTAATGTTGAACCAATATGTTTTTATTTTTCTCGATATTTTGTCAAATTTTGGTCAACATTTCTTATTTATTCAACATTTTTTACATGTTGAGTCAACTTTTTCACTTGTTGGCTCAATATTTTTGTGTTTAATCAACATTTTTGCAATGCTAGTCCAACATTTCTTACTTTACTGTACTTTTTTTTGCATGTTAACTCAATATTTCTTGTAGCTGATTGGAGAATTTAGTGGCACAACTCGTCGGAGAATGGCGAAACTCATGAGAGAATTTAGTGGCATAACTCGTCGGAGAATTTAGTGGCGCAACTCGTCGAAAAATTTAGTGGCCCAACTAGTCGGAGAGTCCTTTATTGCCATATGGTTATACCTCAAGAGTCTAACATCTCTTGTTCCGACCGTAGAAATCGGTAGCAAGCCGGAGAATTTAGTGTGCACGACTGTTGGTTTTAGTGCGTTATTTTCAATCGATTGAAAATTAGCACCTCGCTTATTCTTTTATCTGTTTTCAGATGTTGATGTAACGTTTTTGTTTAAGGTTACGGTTAGGGTTCCGACGAAGCCCTGATGGTGAGCTCTGGCGAGCAGATAACGAGATCCAAGCGTGTGCGGCGACTTGCGACACGGGCCACCGGTGACTCGGTATGAGGGCCTATATGACTTTTTTTTAGTTCTCAACGTTTTCAAATGTCAAACATTTGAATGTGTTGATTAAAAATTTTAATCATAACTGTTGAATGTTGATCATTTGAAATTTTTTGATGAAACATCATTTTTTTAAAAAAATTTATTTTAAAATTTTGATATTACATTTTTGTTTGTTTCATAATATTTTTGTAATTGCAAAAGTTAGGGTTCCGGCGAAGTCCCAATGGTGAGCACCGGTGAGCGTCTGACGAGATCCAGGCAAAGCGTGCAGCGACTTATGACACGGGCCGTTGGTGACTCGAGATGCGGGCCCATACAACAATTTATTTTTAAGTTTTCAACTTTTTCAAATGTCAAACATTTGAATGTGTTGATTAAAAATCGTAAATGTTGAATGTTGATCATTTGAAAAATGTTGATGAAACATGTTATTTCTGAATAATTATTTTAAAATTTTCATATTACATTTTTTTCATAATTATTTTGCAAAAGTTAAGGTTATAATTAGGGTTAGGACTTGCCGGAGCTCCGGCGGCCTCTAGCAAGCCCGACCGAGCGCGGGGTGCGGCTTGGCGGCGCGACGGCCGCTAGCAGAGGCTCGTGCGAGGTTGACGGCAGCCTACTTAACAAACGCGCCAGCGCGCCGTGTTATACTAGTGATTATGAACACACACACCTATCAAGAGTGCCAAGTAATAAAGCCAAATCACACGCAAATGATCACACCAGACCGGGTATCACGTATAAGGCAGATGCTAATCTACATTGTCTTCGCGCTCTTGAGCGGCATGGGAGCCACAGCGACCGAGCGGAACGAAATGAAGCTAACGTGCGCGTGCGCAGCAGCAGTTTGCGATGGTGTTGGCGACGCGGACGGGTGGTAGCGGCGGAGATGGACTACTGATGGAGAAGAAGACTGTTGGTGAGAGCGCCGACTCAGGATTAATCTGGATGTACACTGGAGTTAATCTGGATGGACGTGACCTTCTAAAATTTACACTGTTATAGGGAGGTTATTAAGTTCTTGATTACTGTTGGTGAGTCTCATAGCGATATGCTAGCTGGGCCTTCACCGGGCCAGATAATCAAAACGTTGCTACCATTGCAAACGCTTAAGCAATAATTAAAGTACACAGGTGCTACTAATTAAAAATAACACAAAAGAAAGGGGAAACGCATCTACCCTTACAGTTATTGTTGCAAATAACTACGACTTGAATCAGTTTGCAGGCGTCTCCATCAACATCGCCCTCGCTCTGGCAAAGGAGGCCTGCAACTCCTTCAACTCCTGCTCGCTGACGTTGAGCACCTGTCGCTGTACGACGAAGCGTTTCGGCGCGCCAAACTCGGTAGGGTCCTGCTTGCCCTCTTCCTCGTCGACGCGCTTCGGCGTGGGGGTGCGGTACACTTGCTGCGTCTCCATTGTCGAGTGCCGAGTGAAGGAGAGCGTTTGTCCCAGTGCCGAGTCTGTCGAGGGAGCACGAAGCAGTTGGTGCTATATATAGGCGTGCGTGCGGTGGGGAGAGATGCCGGATGCGATCGAACTGGTGGGAGCGGCGGGCGCGGACGCCGAGCTTGACCGGGTGCCTCGCATAGTCGCATCGCAGGAGAGGGAATGAGCCGGGTCGCATGGTGCTCACTGAATCTTCGTTTCGACTGGAGAGTCCGTCCCGCTCGAGGTGGACTAAACGATGGGCCTAATTTGAGTGACATGACATATTAGGTCTACTGCGATGCACTTTGAAATGGCGCAGCACATATCCAAAAAACAATTAATCCAACCTCTGTTTCTTTTTCCTTTTTCAACACTGAAACTTTAAAGAGATCTTTTACTGTACTAACTGATATTGCAATACATAACAACGGAAAGTGACTAAAATATAGTAACACAGAATTTTTTTGTAAATTAAATTTTATCTCCTCCGTATGTCTTCTCAAGAAATCATTCATAACCACGACTACATAATTGTTTACTCAGTTTACTAATGAACTACATAGTTCATATTGACTATAATTTGTAGCTTTGGATTTAGAGAAATAGAATTGTAGACTTTAATTATAATATATGTTGGAAACATTATATTTGAGAATACATGGTTTACTCTTACTTGAAAAACCCTAGCCGCTAGCAGCCCAGCCCTAGCCGCCTCCCTAACTAGGCCCCCTCCTCCTTCTCCTCTGGTGATCCCGCCGGTGGTGAGGACGAGTGGGGATCCACCCTCCTCATAGTCTAGTAGATTAATTAGATTTTGTTAGGTAGAAGACAACACTATTTCTTCCGATGTCAGGGCTGCGACTATTGAGATTAGGTGGGGGATACAATGTACAGATATATTATTCATGTGAGTTACACAATCGAGAAGAAGAGTCGGATGTTCCCATCATAGTTAAGCGGGATAGAAATAAGCGGTTAGATATTTTGCTTTTTTTCTCATAATTTCTAGCCTACTTATCTTTTCTTTCAAGGCACCATAGCAAAAAGTTCATCTCCTTTTATTATTAAATAGATTTATTGATTTTATATCTTTTAGGTAAAATTAAATTTAAATTTTAAATTCTAGGTACATGTTTAGTATCATATAAACTACACGTATATCAAGTTTTACAAAATTTGAAAATGTTCAAATAATATCTTCAATATTTATTAGAATTTCTCTCTCAAATGAGCCGTGCCCGTAACGCCAACTATTAGTTGAGACATAATCTGTCTAAAGTGAGTTAAGAAGGACGGTCTGAAACGAGCCCCAATTAGAGCATCACTTGGGCTGATGGCAGGTATAGCATCAGTAATTTCTTGAAATGGCTTAGCACGCATTGAATAAAATGAATTGTCCCAATATGTATTGTTTTTCTTTTCCTTTTTGAACCAAGAACTGAATTTTCAACTTATTGAATGCCTTTTTTCTGAAAATTTACAACTGTGTTGTGTGCCTTTTTAACACACGGCACAAAAAAAGGTAGAAGACGGACTATCGCTGTGAAAAATATTGTGTCGTGTGTCTAACGTACGGCACACGACACAGTTTCAATCTGTGCTATGTGTCCGATAAATTACACACGGCACAGAGCGTGGCACACGGCATATGAGCCGTTTTCCGTAGTGCTTCATTGCAACCGGCCGGGTATCAGTGCACAGTGCGCAACTCATGCCGAGTGGCACACATATATGTCCTATATATATTCATTTGAGATGGAGGACCGATCCATCCATGGTTTGGTTGACGTCGGCATAGAGAATAAGATGTGATGCTTGGTTTCTAGAGGTTCCGAGACGTGTGTTTCTTGGGTCATGCTTGCTATTGGTTCTATATATATGCAGACTGGGTGGATGTGACCGAGTAAATTTTACACACTATTATAAGGAGGTATTAAGTCCTTGATTGCCGTTGATGATAACAAAATGCTAGCTGGGTCTTCACCGGGTCAGATACTCGATATTGTTATCATTGCAATATCCATCCATATGCTGTAACGAACACACAGTACCTGAAAGTAAAGTCGTACGTACACTGGTGCCGACGTGCCGTGCTACTACTTAAAAATAACAAAGGAAAAACGCATCTACCATTATTACAATTATTATTACAAACTATGACTTGAATCAGTTTGCATGGTGGTCCATGAAGCTCTCCATCACCTTGGCACTGTGTTCCCGCAACTCCTTCATTTCCTGATCAGTGAGTTTCTTGCGCGGCGGCTGTGCGACGCGTATCGGCGCACCTGGAGTTTTTTGCTTGCCCTCTTCCTCGTCGAGGCGCTTCGGCGTCTGGTACATTACGGTTTCCTCGTTTTCTTCATCGTCTTCATCGAGTCCTTCATTGTCGTCATCCTCATCTTCCTCCTTGTCTTCCTCCTCTTCGTTTTCCTCCTCCTGGAAGTGGCGGAACGGCTCGTCCTTCTTGAACTCCTCGTGTTGGAACGCTAGCTGCCTCTCCATCAGGGGCGTTTGGATTTGTGATTTTGTGTCCGTGGCGAGTGCAAGGGACAAGGATGTAGTTGGCGCTATATATAGGCGTGCGTGCGGTAGGGAGAGATGCGAAGTGGTGGCAGCGGAGGGCGAGATTGCAGGAGAGAGAAATGAACCGGGTCGCACCGCATGGTGCTCGGATCTTCGTTGCGATTGGAGAATCGGTCAGTCCACTTGTGATGGACTAAACGATGGGCCGAAAGTAGGCCTCATTTGAGTTGACAACTGGACTTGTACAAGCACTCGGTTAATTTACATCTTTCACGCTCTTGAGCAGCATCGGGAGCCCGTGCCTTGGCAACAGCGTGATCACATCCATGGGCGCGTGCACGTACTTGGGCGACAGCTCCAGCGCGAACCTCTGTAGGATCATGGCGACGGAGACCTTGGCCTCGATCATCGCGAAGTTCTGCCCGATACAGGACCGCGGCCCGCTGGAGAAGGACAGCAACGCGGCGGGGTGCGTGGCCGCCCTGGCAACCCCGTTCTCGAACCTCTCCGGCCTGAACTCGCCGGCGTCCTCGCCCCACACCTCCTTGTCGCGGTGCATCGTTGCGATCGGGATGGTCAGGATCGCGCCCTCCGGCACTCGGACGCCGCCGAGCTCGAGGTCCGAGCCTGCCCTCCGTTGGATCAGCGACACCGGGGCGTAGAGCCGCAGCGTCTCGAGGAGGAACATGTGGAGTAGCTTGAGCTTGTTGAGCGCGTCGTGGGTCGGCGCCTCGTCGCCGCACTCCCGCCGCACCTCCTCCCGGAGCTTCTCCTGCCACTCCGGATGTGTGCTGAGCAGGAACGAGGCCCACGTGAGCAGGTGCGAGGTGGTGTCGTGCCCGGCGAAGAAGAACGTCTTGCACTCGTCGATGATCTCGTCCATGCTCAGGACCGGGTTGTTCTTGCCGTCCGCCGGGGCAGACGACGCCTCCAGCATCATTCCGAGCAGGTCGTTCCCGTACCCCGCGGTGTCCTTGGCGGCGATCCGGGTCCTGATGATGCCCCTCAGCATGGTCCGCACCTGCCTGTCGAGCTTCCATATCTTGCGGTTCCTCGCGGTTGGAAGGAACCGGGACCCCGGGATCTGAACGGTCAGAAAGGTGGAGAAGGCGGCGAACTGCAGCTCCCTCTGCGCCAGGAACACCTGCTTCCCGTCCCCGTAGCTGCTCCCGAACGCCGTGTGCGAGATCACGTCGGCCGTGAGCTCCTCGAACCGGCTGCTCAGCTCCACCTCCACGGCGCCGCTACCACCCTTCCCCAGCTGCGCCTCCTCCCACTCGGCAATCATTGACCGGGCGCAACCCGACATGGTCACCGTCATCATCTGCCATTTCCAACAAATCCACGGTCGAGTGGTCACCATCAGTGTACGAGAGAGTACCAGCTTAATTAATTCACGTCTTGGGTAAGCAAATGATGAAAGCAAAACTAGACGACGACAACACGAGAGGGGAGGAGCTGACTTTTGGTTTCCCTAAAGTTACTGTGCACGCGTACCTTGAGCTTGTCCGTGTTGAAGGCCGGTTGCACGACCTTGCGGTGGCGCTTCCAGTCCTCGCCGTCGGTGAGCACCAGCCCCATGCCGAGGAGCCGTGCGATGTTCGGGTTGATGAGGTTCTTGGGGTACATCCCGGTGCGGTCCGAGAGCACCTCCTTCACCACGTTCACGTCCGCTATGCACACGTTTGGCCTCGCCCCGATCCAGTACAGGAACATCCGCCCTGTACAGAATCCAGCATCCACGTATCAGAATTTCAGAACACGAAGAAGCAAGAGCTAGCACACGCACAGCAAGATCCACTGGCGTCGAAGCAGCAGCAACGTACCGTACAGCGGGATCCACTTGCGGAAGTGCGGCTGCACCAGGGGGATGAAATCGTGGTCGCCGACTTCCAGCGTGGCGCCGGCGGCTTC
Source organism: Chloris gayana (assembly GCA_031894775.1). Lineage (NCBI taxonomy): Eukaryota > Viridiplantae > Streptophyta > Magnoliopsida > Poales > Poaceae > Chloris > Chloris gayana. The sequence goes on along the minus strand of JAUNZO010002006.1, from coordinate 5,595 downwards.
CGTGCGGAGCCGCTTCATCTCGCCGAGGCTGCCGACGAAGAACTTGTACCCCGGCCCCTGCACGCCCTGCGCACGGAGCTTCCGGGCGATGGCGTAGGGGCGCCAAACGAGGTACACCAGCACGTTGAAGACCCACGACGCCAGCAGCGCGGCGGTGGCCGCGGCCACCGGCCAAGCCCAGTCCATGGCTTCTGTGAGCTTGCAAGGTCCAGAGAAGGAAAGTTCTCTGGCTGCTTGATAATTGCTTATAGTTTGCTTGATTTTGTTGCTTGATTGACACTGGGTTTGATTTGAGACGTGTATATATATGCTTACTGTTACTGGCACGAGACGGAAGGAGGTGGTAGAGTTTGGTGAACGGAGAAGCCGCGTCGGCTCTCTGGAAGAACTGAAATCTTGAACCGTAAGATTGAGAACCCATTTCTTGTCAAATAAGGTTTACTTTCTTTTATTTTCTTAGATTGGTCAAACAGTGTCCTTGTCAAAGGGGAAACGTTTCAGCAGTACACTCGGTGCTTTTCTTAGTTTTGTTACTTGGCAAGTGTAAATTGGAAGACGAAGAAATGTGCATGCACAGAGGGGCTAAACTGCTAGTCAAATATTTCAGTTTTCAAAATCTGTTATGTGCTAGTAGTTCCTTTCGGTCACATGATACAATATAAAAAGTACCAACTTTAACTGCTTCCTGAATTGATGCAACAGGTGTAATAGTTGTGTATTCCATAGGATCGTTCTATTTATTTGGAAAGATTTCTTTTGTGTGTCTAAACATCGGATTTGTTGCTCTCAATATTTTCATGCAAAGAACAGGGGATGAAGAAATTAAAAAACATAGTGCATACAAAACTTATACATCAAAATGAATAATAAATTAAACTTGGAGATCAAAATTAGTGTGTAGGAGTAGAGTTTAGCTCTATAGACATGGCATGCATGGTGGAACATTCTGGAATTTTTTAAAACAACATAATATATATATTTTTTTCAAATAATGAGCAGGAGCACTGCTCTTTTATTTAAGCAAGAAAAGAAGAACAAATTTCCGACTACATTTAAGAAAGAATAATTTCCATGTGTGCGAAAAAGACTTCAAATAGATTGCACAATAAGAAAAGGAGAAAATAGATTGTTACCACTTCGCTATGGGACATTTATGATCAAGAGCGCTCATATACAATGGTGAAACCGAGGGGCCCATGCCCCCAATCCCCCCCCCCAAAAAAAAAAAGCCCAATGCCAGAGTTTTTCTTGTCATTAGTGTTTAATCCATTTATTTTAATTCTAAATAGTGTCAAGTTCTAAATGAAGCCTTTTAGATGCATGTGCAGTTGTAACCCAACTCTCTACCGGCAGGAAATTATTTTACTTTTTCATCTATCAAATTTACCTAAAATTTATGAGATAAACTTTGCTGGACCCCTCAAATTTAGTCTCGGTTCCATGCAACAAGACTAAGAGCTCAGCAATTGAACCTTATTGCAACATCTTTGCATTTGGTTTGTGTTTCTCATGTCCAGCCAAAGCTTGCATTATGTTTAGCAGCACATAGAATTGTATTTATGTTTTTGCATATTTACTTATGTTGAGTTATGTTCTTTCTTAAAGAAACAGAAGAACACGTGTCATTTCCCTTCATTAAAAAAAGGAAGACCAGAGTGTAGTAACAAAAGATTTGATAAATAAATGAAATCTGTAACACACTTTTGTTTTTGCATCTATGGGTTTGATGTGCTTCATTTTAGTTGATTAGCGTTGAGTGTAATTGCTTCCACTGTCGCTTGTACTCAAATTTTTGAACTCTATTTTGTATTCTAAAATTCAAAGTTGAATTTTAATAATTAATAAACCAAATGCACTTTATTTTAGTTTGGCTCAATTCTGTGTGCTATTTGCATGCTTATTTGATCTAGTATCACCCAAGAATGATTCTGATCGGTCATCTTCACAGTTTCGGCGTGGTTATGCCACACGAAAAGGATTTGAAATAGATTACACGATAAGCTAAAGAGGAAAGAAGTTTAGGGTCAAGAGTACTCACATACAGTGGCGAAAAAGAGGGGCCCAAGCCCCCTCCCTTTCCCCCACCAGCACAAAAAAAAACTAATGCCAAAGCTTTCCTTTTCATTAGTTTATATTTTTTTAATTATAAATAGTGTCAAGTTCTAAATTCGGCCTTCTAGATGCACGTGCACTTGTAATCAAAGTCTCTTGGCATAGCAAAGAAATTTGGTTTCCATTTTTCATTAAGCTATTAAAATTTATGTGACAAGATTTATTAACCCCCTCAATTTTTATTCTCAGTTCCACCGTTGGTCATACTCAAGTGCTAACTCAAACGTTGTTGCAACTTCTTTCATCTGCTCCTGTCTTGGCATATTATTTGTGTTTCTCAAGTTCAACCCAAAGCTGGCTTCATGTACCATAGCATGTAGAATTTGTATATTTTTTTTGCTTGTCTTTGTATGTTGAATTCTATTCTCTCTTAAATAATGGTAAGGACACATGGCATTTCACTTCATTAAATGAAAAAACAAATACCAGAGTGTGTAAGATAGGATTTTATAAATAAATAAAATCTGTAACACATTTAAATGCCAGATAAAAATTTTGCAGTCCACCTCGTGGGCACAAACCTCACACGACGAATTACATCAGCTCGTGGCATGTGCAACACACGACTAGTACTTTGAACATCTACAGGCTCTTGAGAATCATTGGGAGCCCGTGCCTAGGCCTGAGCGTGATGACGTCCATAGGAGCGTGCAGGTACTTAGGAGACAGCTCCAGTGAGAACCTCTGAAGGATCATGGCAACCACGGCCTTGGCCTCAATCATGGCGAAGTTCTGCCCGATGCAGGACCTCGGCCCACTCGAGAAGGACAGCAGTGCGTTGGGATGCTTGGCCGCCCTCGTGACCCCGTTCTCGAACCTCTCAGGCCTGAACTCGCCGGCATCCTCGCCCCATACCTCCTTGTCGCGGTGGATCGTTGCAATGGGGATGGTCAGGATCGCGCCCTCGGGCACCCGGACGCCGCCGACCTCGAGGTCCGAGCCCGCCCTCCGCTGCAACAGCGAGACCGGGGCATAGAGCCGCAGCGTCTCGAGCAGGAACATGTTGACGAGCTTGAGCCTGTTGAGCACGTCGCCGGTAAGGATCTCTTCGTCGCCGCACTCACGGCGCACCTCCTCCCGGAGCCTCTCCTGCCACTCCGGGTGCGTGCTGAGCAGGAACGAGGTCCAGGTGAGCAGGTGCGAGGTCGTGTCGTGCCCGGCGAAGAAGAATGTCTTGCACTCGTCGATGATCTCGTCCATGCTCAGGATCGGCGTCTCGCCATGTTCCGGCGCACACGCTTCGAGCATCAGGCCGAGCAGGTCGTTGCCGTACCCGTTGGTGTCCTTGTTGGCGAGCCGGGTCTTGATGATGTCCATGAGCATGGATCTCACCTTGTTGTCGAGCTTCCTCGTCTTGAGATTCTTCTCGGTGGGAAGGTACCTGAACCCGGGGATCTGGACATTGAAGACGGTGGAGAAGGCGAGGTACTGCAGCTCCCTCTGCGCGAGGAACACCTGCTTCCCCTCTTTATAGCTGCTCCCGAACGCGGTGTGCGAGATCACGTCGGCGGTGAGCTCCTCGAACCGGCTGCCGAGCTCGACCTCCACTTGGGCACTGCCGCCCTTGCCGATCCGGGCCTCCCACTCGGCGATCATGGACCCGGCGCAGTCGGACATGGTCCCCGTCATGTTCTTGAGCTTGTCCATGTTGAACGCCGGGTGCACGACCTTGCGGTGGCGCTTCCACTCCTCGCCGTCGGTGAGGACCAGGCCCTTGCCCAGCAGCCGGGAGATGTGCGGGTTGATGAGGTTCTTCGGGTACAGCCCCGTGCGGTCGAAGAGCACCTGCTTCACCATGTTCACGTCCGCCAAGCACACGTTCGGCCTCGCTCCGGTCCAGTACACGAATGTCCGGCCTGCACACAATTTCACCACATTAATTAGAATCCAATTTGCGACAATCGAATCCAATTTGGTCAGGTATCGAAGGAACTGATTTCAATTTCATCTCAGTTGCAACGTACCGTATTGCGGGATCCACTTGCGGAGGTGCGGCTGGACCATGGCGACGAAGTCGTGGTCGCCGACTTCCAGCGCAGCGCCGGCGGCCTCGGCGCGGAGTTTCTTGATGTCGCCGAGGCTGCCGGTGAAGAACTTGTACCCGGGCCCGCTCACGCCCTGCGCTCGGAGCTTCTTGGTGATGGTGTAGGGGCGCCATACCAGGTACACCAGCGCGTTGAACGCCCACGACGCCAGCACCGCCGCGACTGCGGCGGCCACCAGCCAAGCCAGACCCATGGCGCGGCCGCTGTCGTCAACTAATCAACAGGCACACGGGTCAGATGGAGGGACACCACAGCGGGAGAAGAAAAAGTCTTGGGAAATGCTGATTCGATTTGAGAATTTTGCGTTGAAAGAAGCTTGGGATGATGGTACTCGAGGCGGATGGAGGATTGATTTATACCAATCTGGGAACTGGGTTTGACGTTCTAGTAAGTCGCCGAGCTGCCGGCAGCTGCTCGGTGGGAACGCGCGCGGTTGTGGTGGTCAGAGAGAGGGTGGGGGTGAGATCAGCGATGATGCCCGTGACTTTTTCCTTCGTCCGGGCGTGCGCCAACGGCAACTTTCTTGCATGTGGGAACGCGAGGTGGCACGTGCGGGTTCCTGATTGCCGGTATACCAAACATTGCGCTGTACGCGTATCTCCATGTCCATCATACAGCAACGTGGAACACTCTGTGCACGTGCTGGATCCGGATTTGAGCTTGAGCAGTTGACCAACTACAAGTGTTTCCAAAAGGGACTGATCTGATTGAGTACTTAATTACTACTACTCTCTAACCCAAAAGGCAAAGAGTGGTCCCCAAAGGGAAGAAGGAAGCTGCCGTAGCGTTGATTTAATCGATTAAGTAATGGATGTAGCACCAAAAAAAATGTTCATTTGGATGAGATGCAGGCTTGCAAGTACACATCCACTCGATTTTATGGCTGATGCTTCAAGTGTTACATAAAAAGCAGAAATAACGAAAAGCAGCGGGCGAACAGCGACATTTGAATATGACCGGGAAGCAGGACTCCAAAACATTTGAAGTCGTCCACAAATTAGGTTGCCAGAGACAATTTGTTCCGTTTTATCTGAGCCAACAGTGCGCTGATGAGGGTCAGTCCTTTTAGGGTACAAGTTGGCACATGGAGGGCCAGTCTCTCTCACGCCGTGCTTTGATCGCCCTTTAAGATAAAAATTTTAGCTAAAAAATAATACTAGAGTTTTTGTCATATTGATAACAATTTATAGAAAGGATTGTTCTTTTACATGCAATTGACCAACTAACAACAAAGTTTTCGTTGCCTTAAAAAAAACAAAGTTTTCATTTAATTAGGTTACACGGACAATTTGTTCGATTTCGAAAGGGAGAGTGAACTGATGAGGGCCAGTCCTTTCAGGCTCTGGTACAGGTTGGCACATGCAGGTCTCTCCGTTCTTTGCTCACCCTTTAATATGTATCCTTCTATTATTATTGTTAAAATAAACATTTTAGCTTA